>JAMKCH010068924.1:0-13991 GCA_023653785.1 Ophioderma brevispina
TAATTAAAATTTGGCTGAAAATCCAAGATGGCGGCCCTGAAGCTATTGTTTTTCAGGTGCTCACAAAAATAGTCATCAGAAGAATATTAAGTAGAAGACAAGCCATTGACGTTTTATATGAAAGATAATTGGATAAGGATTAATTTAAGATTCCGAAAATTTACGACAAAATTCGTCTTTTGTTTCGAAACCCACAAAACCTGGGAAAACAGGTCAAAAATCCAAAATGGCGGATATGCAATAAATGATCAGGGCCGAACCATGTGTTACGGGCATTCAACGCAAACTATAACTATTGATATAAGAAAATCCATACTCTTGAAGGTCACAACAATAACGTAACATTTTAAACAGTGGTTATTATTTCACGGGAACCATTTACATCTTAATACTTTGTATTCTAGCGTCAACAATTTTTTTCCTCACTGACAATTTTATATTCTTTTCGATTTTTTTGACACTTTCCTATTTAACATTTAATCATAAAGAGAAAAACTAGAGCGAGAATTGTCCATTGAAAAGGACGACTATATCTGAGAGTAAATCATGCGGCAATTGATTTCATGTTGTTTCAAAATATTGCATTCTGAAGATACTGTATACCTAAATCTTTTTATTTGACCTATTACAGGATTTGTTAACATATTGTCTCAAGTGCGAGATTATATCCATTCACCATTTTCACGTTTCTTGTGAACGGTGTGTTGTTTGAATTGGCCAGACTCGGCAGTGATATTTTAATGCCCAATTGAAGGACGACCTGCAAGGGAACAATAGGAATAAACCCCCTACAAAGAAACACAGTAACATCTATTGAATAAAGTCAGGTTGCCATGTCACGTAGACTCAAGAAACCAATCCCTAACGGCTTATAGGCAAGTCGTGCAATATCAATTGTGATTCCCGACAATAAGCGGATTTAATCTTTTCTTCGAAGTTAATGACTCAGCAATGATCTCAATTTTAAGTCCAATTGAAGGCTGCACCGCATGATATAAGAAAAAGAGGGAAACATGGAAACGAAAGTATTCCATGCGGTTGCACCGCATGATATAACAAGCAAACCAACAACAGCAACGATCGTAAAACACTATTGTTTCGCTCAATTTTTTTACCATAGTCGTAAAATCCAAATTGTTCCTTACCTCATATCATGAAGCTTATCAGTATTATGCACTGCCAAACCACCCTCGCCGTCCCGTTGAAGCCAAAACTGCTCTATCATTGGAGGCGATGAGTCAAAGTGAACAAGTATTGAGTCAAGAGTGGAGTGACCAATAACATCCCTAGCCTCTACCCAGAAACGTGCAGAGTCCCCATCAGAAACAGAAATGTCGAAATCTTTATGGATGGCTAAGGCCTCACTTTGCCATAGCGCTGTGTCTGCAATGGTGGGGTTTACAATGGTTTGTCCACCATTGTGATCGACATCAAAGTGAAAACGGAACTCTGTGACGCCTAAAACATGGGGCAGCCCACTTCTCATTATTCTCCCGAAAGTTTGGTCGTAACCTGATGGAGAAATAATGGTTAAGTAAAGCATAGAAACGGCCGCCATTCAAGACATTTAAGATGACAACAGTTTATGTTCTACTGTTAAGGAATTTCAGTGAGGCTTGGAAAATGAGAATGTTATCTTAGTAGACTTAGTTGAAATTATCCCTCGTTCCAGGTACCAAATATTTTCTACTATGTTATAATAGGTGGAGTGCCATTCCTTCAGGATTTCATTAATTTAAGGTTGGGTATGTTTTTTAACTATAATGTCTCTAATATAGACAGAAGGAAAAGGACCTAGTGTTATATTTTTGACGTCACAAAGGTTCATCTAGTGAAAGAACTAAAAGAAGTATCTCAGGTCACTCATTCTCATAATTGTCATAAGTCAATGAACTTTCAGTGGTGTAGGCCTCCTCAACATAAATTTACACTCGTTGAATAAATAGTGACAAAACAGATACTACTAAAATAATTAACAAGGCCATCCCCTATTGATCCTGTTTTGAGGTAAAATTGTGCTAACGTGTGTTTGTTCAAATTGTTTGATGGACCCCAGTACGTACGAAAACCCATTTACGTCCAAATTTGTACGTAATGGGGCCAAGGTCTCTTTTTTTTGGCAAAATTTTAGATTCCTCAGCCCATACGTAGAAAAAATTTTCAGTCTTTTACAAATGAGGGCGCATCACAAGGATCTTGGAAATAAAGTTCTCACTCCCTCTGAAAAATCTCCTCTATGTTGACTTTCAGCTTAAAAACCACATAACCATTCGGCCCAATACACAACTTGTCCCTATTTTAAACTTAGTCATATAAAATGCTTTATTGGGATTTTCCCCCTAGATTTACCGGAAGTAGTATCGATTTTGCTCTCATGATGAAAGACTGTATTTTTTCATTGTCGTCCATGAAATTTGGCCCTAAATCTATTCATTTCAAGATATAAACAAAAAAACCGCGTTTTAATGGTTAACCAGTTCAATTTAGCACAAGCATTGAATAGGTTTGCAATATGCATTTTGCTTCTACCATCAAACGCAAGTTTGTTTGCCACACTGGTACTTGATGGGGGTATGTTTAAGTGTCAGGCTCTCATATCAAGAGGAGAACACAATAGACATAAATCGAAAAAAAAGCACCTTTAAGTATAGGCTTAAAACCAAAAATTTGTAAAATTACTTCTTAAATGCTCAAAACATGCAGTTTTACGTGCTCGCATACGTATATAATCATACAAACATAACAATGAGTGAAAATGGTCATAAATTGTTCAAAAATGGAATTGTACGTATTGGGCCAAGTGTCAATTTCTGGCAACATTTCAGGTTCCACGGCCTAATACATAGACCCAAATATTTCTGTTGACAAAGGGGCGCACTTACGAAACTTTAAAAAAAAAGTCTTCCAAAATTGTTTTCATTGACTCAGACTAAACCAATTCGTCCCATAACCATTTCGACCCAGTTAAAGCTTGTCCGTATTTCAACTTGATGGGGGGGGGGGGGGGGGGCTATTTGGGCCTAGGATACCTAAGGTAAATCAAATCGTATTATTTTAAAATCCAAAACCACATATAACTCAAACAAGATTTAGACAATAAAAGATGAGTAGTTGATAGACATAAATACTGAAATTGATTTGTTACGTATTGGGGCAGAGGTTGACCAAAAATTGTCAACATACTTAAGTATAGGCCCAAACCCACAAGTTTTTAAAATTACTTCTATGTCACAATTGATCAAAACTGGCATTTTTACGTGCCCCACATCATATTTTCTAATACAAACAAAAAATTAGTGAAATTGTCATACGTTGCTCAAATATGAAATGTGTAACGGATTGGGCAAAGTGTTAATTTGACAACATTTCAAGGTTCCCCGGCACAATACGTACGAAAAATATTTTGGTCTGACAAAAGAGGCTCACTGATTGACCTTTAAAAAAGTCCCCCAAAAAAGTGGTTTTCATTGACCTAGCCTAAAACCCAATTCGGCCCCATAACCTTTTTGACCCAATTAAAGCTGTCCGTATTTCAACTTGATAGGGGGTGGGGAGGGTCTATTTGGTCCTATGATACATAAGTGAAATCAAATCTTTCTTGAAATCAAAAACACATACCTCAAACAAGCTTTAGACCATAAAAGATGAGTAAGATCGTCATAAAATGCTTGAAATTTGAATTTTACGATTGAGCAGAGGTGTCCAAAATTGTCCACATACTTAAGTATCTAGGCTAAAAACATTTAAAAAAGATACTTAAATTGTCATATTGCTCAAAACATGCATTTTTGCGTGCCCAATCAGTGGTTTAAGATGGTTTCCATTTTGTCATCAGCTACGGTCATTTAAACTATGATTGACAAATGTGTTATTCGGCCCCGTACAACTCCTAAAGGTCGTTTTGCGGTGCAGCCACTACGACGCCAATGTCAAAATTGACTAAGGATAGCTCGTTAAAATTCTATAACTTTTTTTTAAAAGATAATTGTCATTTCAAGTTAACGTGTAACATTTGTTGAGTAACAGGTTATTTCAATTTTACACGGAAACATTTAAAATAACATGCATTGTTTATTTAGGCCTATACATTCAGAAATCAGGTATACACGACATAAAATACACCAATCAAAGAATTCCTTTATCTGAAATTGACCAATGGATAGCTCGATAAGTTTATCACGAACTTTAAATTAGCATGTTGTTTTACTAAAATACCATGTCATTTCTAATTTACCCGTTAAATTGTGAAGTAACATGTTATTTCAAATTTACACGTAACTTTTAAAACAACAAGGTCTTTCTTATTTAGTGTAAGTTTGTGAGTAACATGTTAATTTTTTTAAAAGACATTTTAAAAATTTAGAATGATAATCATTGAAGGAATCTGGACATTTGTCCGAAAGGAACATAGAAATCAGAATACACAACATAAAACACACAAATCAAAGAATTTCTTTATTTGAAATGGACCAAATGATAGCTCGATATTTTTTACGTAACTTGCCTAATTAACGTGGTTGTTTTAATAAGGTACCACGCCATTTCTAATTTTACACGTAACTTTATGGTTATGGGCCCCCCCCCCCGCCCGAATTGGTGTTTTCGGGGATTTTTTTTTAAAGTTTGTAAGTGCGCCCTCATTTTTCAGACAAAAATAATTTTTTTTTCGTACGTATTGAGCCGGGTAACCGGAAATTTATAATTATACAAACATAAAAATTAGTGTAAATGTCATAAGTGCTCAAATATGAATGTGTACGTATTGGGCCCAAGTAGTGTTAATTTCGTGCGAAATTCAGGTTCCCGGCCCAATACGTACGAAAAAAATTTTTGTCTGAAAAATGCAGGGCGCACTTATAAGAACTTAAAAAAGGTCCCCAAAAGTGGTTTCTTATTGACTTAGCCTAAAACCAATTCCGCCCAAACCAGTTAAAAAGCTTACATGTTAAAATTAGAAAGACCATGGACTTTATTAAAACAACACGTTAATTAGAAAGTTACGTGATAAAATGTATCGAGTATATGGTCATTTCAAATAATAAAGGAAGACTTTGATCGGCGTATGTTATATCGTGTATCGGTTCTTACCATTTTCTTTCTGAAAGTTCTGTACGCTATTGCGGCCGGGAACACGAAATTTTGCCAGAGAGTGGACATTGGGCCCCATACGTACAAATTCCATTTTTAGAACAATTTCACTCATTTTTATGTTTGTATTCTATTAAATATGATGTGCGGCAAACGTTATAAAAAATGAATGTTATGAGCAATTATGACAATTTAAAGTAATTCTTACAAATATTTGGTTTTAGATTATACTTAAGCCATGTGGGCAATTTTTTTGGCCACCTCTGCCGAATACGTACAAATTTGAAGCACTTTATGACTATCTAACTCAATTTTTTATAAGTTTTCCTTTTATAATTTTATAAAAAAAGTGTATTAAAACAACACGTTAATTAAGAAAGCTTACGTGATTAAAATTATCGAGGTCTCATTGGTCCCAATTTCAAATAAAGGAAGACTTGATTGGTGTATTTTTATATCGCTGTATCCTGATTTCTTACATTTCCTTTCTGAAATTTTTTAAATTGCGCCTTTTCTTAGACCAAAAAAAGTGTTTTCGTACGTATTGGGGCCGGGAACACGAAATTTTGCCAGAAATGACATGGGCCCAATACGTACAAAGTCCATTTTGAGCAATTTATGACAACTTCACTCATTTTATGTTGTATTATTATTACAATATGACGTGGGCAACGTAACAAATGAATGTTTTGAGCAATAATGACAATTAAATAATTTTGAAATTTTGGGTTTTAGTTATACGTAAGATTGTGGATATTTGGCCACCTCGGCCCAATAACGTAACAAATTCAATTTGAAGCATTTTAAAAATGTTGAAAATTTGGTCGTTTGTGTAAGAAATTTGCCAAAAATAAGACACTGGGCCCAATACATACAAATTCCATTTTGAAGCATTTAATAACTATCTAACTCATTTTTTGGTCTAAATCGTATTTGAGGTATGGTTTTTATTCAAAGAAGAATTGATTTAATATTTAATTTAGGTTATCATCGGCCCAATTAGCCCACCATTATATTTGAAATAGGACCGTTTTAATTGGGTCGAAAGGTTATGAGCGGAATTGGTTTTAGGCTGAGTCAATGAAAACCAACTTTTGAGGACGTTTCTTTAAAGTTCTGCAAGTGCGCCCAATTTGTCAGACCAAATATTTTTTTTCGTAGTATTGGTCGGGGACCTGAAATTTGGGCCAATACGTACAAATCCAAATTTGAAGCAATTAAGATCATTTTTATCATTTAATGTGTTTGTATTATTATCATAATATGAATGTGGGGCAACGTAAAAAATGCATGTTTGAGCAGCAATTATGACAATTTTAGTATTTTGTTTTTTTTTGCTTTGCCTTAAACTTAGAATGTGGACCCAATTTTGGCCCACCTTGGCCCTATACCGTAAAAATTGATTTTGAGCATTTAATGACTTTAACTCCGTTTATAGTATAAATCTGTTTGAGGTATGTGTTTTGATTTACAAAGAAGATTGATTTAATTTAGATACCATAGGCACAAATATCACCCGCACCCCATATCAATTGAAATGGACAAGTGTTAAATGGGTCGAAATGGTTATGGGGCCGCCGAATTAAGTTTTAGGCTGAGCAATTGATGAAAAACATCTTTGCGCACTTTCTAAGTGCGGACCTCATTTTTTTCAGAAAATATTTTTAGTACTTATGGGCCGGGGAACCTGAAATTTTGCCAAAAAACTGACACTTGGGCCCCAATAAGTACAAATTCCCCCCCATTTTTGAGCAATTTATTACCATCTCATTCATTTTATGTGGTATTATTAGAAATATGATTTGGGCAAACTTAAAAATGCAGTTTTTAGCAATTATGACAATCCCCTATTAAGTCATTTAAAAAGTTGGGTTTAGACTATAAGCATGGGGGAAAATTTGGTCACCTCTGCCCAATCCGTACAAATTCAAATTTGAAGCATTTAATTACTATTTAACTCAATTTTTTAAGGTCTAAATTTTGTTTTGAAGTATGTGTTTTTGATTTCCAAAGAAGATTGATTTTAACTTAGGGTATCATAGGCCCAAACAGCCCACCATATAAATTTTGGGGCCCAAAAATACCCCCTCCCATATCAAGTTCAAGTGGGCAACGGAAAAATGCATGTTTTGAGCAAGTATGGACAAATTTGGTCATTTGAAAATGTTTTAGCCTATACTTTAGAATGTAGGTAATTGGTCACCTCTTCCCAATACGTTTATAAAATGCATTTTTTTAGGCTGAACATCTAAATCATTTTTATCGTCTAAATCTTGTTGAGGTATGTGTTTGATTTGCAAGAGGTTTGATTGTGAGTAGGTATCATAGGCCCAAATCCCCCCCCCACCCATATCGTACGTATTGGGCCGGGAACCTGAAATTTTGCCAGAAATTGACAATTGGGCCCAATAGTACAGATTCCATTTTTCAGCAATTATGACCATTTCATTCATTTTATGTTTGTATTATAATACAATACAACGTAAAAATGCATTTTTGGAAGCAAATAGACAATTTCAGAATGACAATTTTGGCCACCTCTGCCCGATACGTACCAAATTCAATTTTGAAGCCAATTTTATGACTGGGTTTTAAATAAGGACCCAATGGTTTATTGGGTCGAAATGGTATGTGGTCGATGAAACGTGGTCAATAGAGGGAGGGTTTGCAGAGGGAGGGAGGACTTTATTTTCAAGATCTTGTGAATGCGCCCTTAATTTGTAGACTGAATTATTTTTCGTAGTATTGGGCCGAGAACATAAATTTGCCAAAATAAGGGACTTGAGCCCATTACGTACAAATTTGTACGTACGTAATGGGTTTAGTACGTATTGGGTCACAACATTCAATACCTTGACACATGATTAATATTTTTTCGAAAAAATTGGAAAGGATAAAATCATTGACAGAAAGCCATTTGCACGGCTGAACTATTTGTGCATTACCTAATCCGCAAGTATTGCTTTAAACCCTTTTCTATTCAATTGACCAAGAAAGGCAATGGTACTCAGCGACCTACATTTTAAAATTCATGCCCTGTTATGTTATAAACAGATGCTAGAGCTCGATACGGGGAAGTGATAACACCGGCCTGTATAGGTGTGGGCAGACAGAGTAGTTGGCAGTCGTCACAATGACTTGCATAAATCATGATGAGAAAAAGATCCGAAGTTTTTTTTAGGTATTTGATTTCTGAAATCAGTAGCCTCTTTTGTTCGCTTGAGTTAAGTGGTCTATTGGTCACTGATATTCTGGAAGTAAAATGAGTTGACATTATATTTTTTCTAAATAAGGTGCACTCTTTCATTTGGGGATATAAATCTTCTAGTTTACAAATATTTTTAAAATTTTAGTGAAGTACGTAAGGTATCCCCAGTGCTGTAGCGCGGAAAGATGGTTATTAAATCGCAAAAGTATCCGGCCTATTGTGTCATACGTAGTAAAATAAAAAGTAGTGGGTGCGGGGTGATGATTGGGTTGTAACCTCACTTACCCCCTCCTTAAGTCCTTACGTTTAAAGTAATTCGTTCTCTAGCAGCTTCTAGCATAATTTACGTTGAGAACGGGTGGGTACTTTCTTACCACTTTGTATTAATCCGCTAATGTGCTCTCTTATTGGATTTAAATATCCTCGTCTTATTTTACGTGTAAGTTTTGTGAAGTAACATGTAATTTTTAACAATACATTTTTTAATGAATTGAAAATTCATCATAACATTTCAGAAAGGAACCAAGAAATCAGGATACACAACATAAAACCCACAATCAAAGTATTTCTTATTTGGAATTTGACCATGATAGCTCGATATTTTTTACGTAACTTCCTAATTAAACGTGTTTGTGTTAATAAGGTACCACGTCATTTCTAATTTTACTTTTTTCCTTTTTCGGTTTTTTTGTTTTTTGAATTGGTTTTTTTTAGGGGATTTTAAAAGTTTTGTAAGTGCGCCTCATTTTTCAGACAAAAATATTTTCGTACGTATTTGGTCGGTAACCGTAAATTTTATAATAATACAACATAAACATTTATGAAATTGTCATAATTGCTCAAATATGAAGTGTACGTAGTTTTTGGGGCCCAAGTGTTACTTTGTCTTTGCGAAATTTCAGGTTCCCCGGCCCAATACGTACGAAAAACATTTTTGTCTGAAAAATGAGGCGACTTATAGAACTTAAAAAGTCCCCAAAAGTTGTTTCTTATTGACTCAGCCTAAAACCAATTCGCCTCTCCGCCCATACAGAAAAGTTACATGTAAAATTAGAAATGACAGTTACTTTAATTAAAACAACACGTTAATTTAGAAGTTTACGTGATAAAATTTATCGGCTATCATTGTCATTCAAATAAGGAAGACTTTGATCGGTGTATGTTATATCGTTATCCTGTATTTCTTACATTTTCCTTTCTGACGTTTCTGTACGTATTGAGGCTGGGGAACACGAAATTTTGCCAGAGATTGACACTTGGGCCCAATACGTACAATTCCATTTTAGACATTTTCTTTGTATTAATTATATAATATGATGTGGGCAACGGTAAATAAAAATTTATGAGCAATTATGACAATTTTAAGTAATTTTTAACAAATATTTTGGTTTTAGCTTATACTTAAGCATGTGGGCAATTTGCCACCTCAAATGCCCAATACGTACATATTTTGAAGCATTTTATGACAGATCTACTCATTTTTTTATGGTCCATTTATTATGTTCCAAAAAGTTTTTTTAAAACAATCACGGTTAATAGAAGCTTACGTGATTTAATTTATCGAGGTATCATTGGATCAATTTCAAATAAAGGAAGACTTTTGATTGGTGTATTTTCTATCGTGTATCCTGATTTCTTACATTTATCCTTTCTGAAAGTTTTTTTTTAAATGCGCCCCTCATTTCTTAGACCAAAATATTGTTTTTTCGCGTATCGTATTGGGCCGGGGAACACTAAATTTTGCCAGAAATTGACACTTGGGCCCAATACGTACAAAGTCCATTTTTGAGCAATTTATGACCATTTCACCTCATTTTTATGTTTGTATTAGTATAATATGACTGGGGCAACGTAAAAATGCCAGTTTGAGCATAATGACAATTTAAATAATTTTGAAATTTTTGGGTTTTAGTCTATACTTAAGATTGTGGACTTAATTTTGGCCACCTCTGCCCCAACCGTACAAATTCAATTTTGACGCATTTAATAACTATCTATATTGGGCCGGGGAACCTGAACTTTTTTGCCAAAAATAATGACACTTGGGCCCAAACATACAAATTCCACACTTTTGAAGCATTTAATCCTATCTAACTCATCTTTTATGGTCCTAATCGTCTTTGAGGTATTGTTTTTATTTACAAGAAGAAATTGATTTAATTATTTAAATTTAGGTATCATAGGCCCCAATTAGCCCCATATATTTTGAAATGGACACTTTTTTATTGGGTCGAAATGGTTATGATCCTTGAATTGGTTTTTACTGAAGTTAATGAAAACCAACTTTTGAGGACGTTTCTTTAAAGTTCTGCAAGTGCGCCCACAGTTGTCAGACCAAATATTTTTTTCCCGTACGTATTGGGGTCGGGGAACCTGAAATTTGGGCCCAATACGTACACATTCCAATTTTGAGCATTAATGATCATTTTACCTCATTTTAATGTTGTATTATATATAATATGATGTGGCAACGTAAAATCATGTTTTGAGCATTATGACAATTTTATAAGTATTTTTTTTTTTTTTTGCTTTAGCTAAACTTAAGAATGTGGCATTTTGGCCACCTCTCCCGATACGTCCAAATTCACATTTTAGAAGCATTTATGACATCTAACCTTTTAATCTTATAACTCTTGTTTGATTTATGTGTTTTTGATTTACAAAGAAATTAGATTACTTTTAGATATCATAAGGCACAAATATCAACCGCCCCCATATCAATTTGAAATCGGACAATTTTTAAACTGGGTCGAAATGGTTATTGGGGCCGATTAGTTTAGGCTAGTCAATGAAAAACAGCTTTGCGCACTTTTCTAAGTGCGATCATCATTTTTCAGAAATATTTTTTTTAGTACTTATTGGGCCGTGGAACCTGAAATTTTGCCAAAAATTTACACTTGGGCCCAATACGTACAAATTCCATTTTAAGCAAAGTACTTTACTGTGTATAAAATATAAATAATTTTTATGTTTGTATTCTTATATAAATATGAATTTGGGCACACATTAAAAATGCACTGTTTTTAGCAAGTATGACAATTTAAGTCATTTTACAATTGTTTGGTTTAGACTTAAGCATGCAGGCATTTGGTCACCTCTGCCAAGATACGTAACAAATTCAAATTTGAAGCATTTTATTACTAATTTTAATCAATTTTTTAAGGTCTAAATTTTTGTTTTGAAGTATTGTTTTGATTTACACAGAAGATTTGATTTAACTTAGGTATCTAGGCCCAAATAGCCCCCATAAAAATTTTAGGGGCCCAAATACCCCCTCCCGATATCAAGTATCAAGTGGGCACGTAAAAATGCATGTTTTGAGCATTATTCCATTTGAGTCATTTGAAAATGTTTTTTCGCCTTACTTTAGAATGTAGGTGAATTTTGGCCACCTCTTTCCCAATAAGTTAATGCATTTTTTTTTATGGCCGTAAAATCTAACTATTTTATGTTTTAAATCTTGTTTGAGGTATGTGATTTTTGATTTGCCAAAGAGGTTTGATGTGATTTAGGTATCATAGGCACCAAATCCCCCCACCCCCCATATCGTACGTATTTGGCCGGAAGCTGAAATTTGCCAGAAATTGACACTTGGGCCCCAATACGTACAGATTCCATTTTTTCAGCATTTATGCCATTTACATCATTCATTTTTATGTTTGTATTATAATATAATATACGTAAAATGCTTTTTGGCAATTATGACAATTTAAGTATTGACAATTTTGGACCCACCTTGCCCGATACTACAAATTCAATTTTGAAGTCTTTAATGACTGGGTTTAAATAAGGACGAGGTTTTATTGGGTCGAAATTGTTATGTGGTCGAAACGTGGGTCAATAGAGGAGAGTTTGCAGGGGAGGGAGAACTTTATTTTCAGCTCTTGTGATGCCCCTCATTGCCAGACTGAAATTATTTTTGTACGTATGTCGCGAGAACCATAAATTTGACAAAATCCGAGACTTGAGCCCATTACGTACAACTTTGTAGCGGATGGGTTTCGTACGTATTGGGTCACAACATTCATTACCTTTGACCACATAATTAATAATTTTTTTCGAAAAGAAATTGGGAAAGGGATACATTCCTGACAGAAAAGCATTTGCACTGGCTGACCTAATTTGTGCATTACCTAAACCGCAAGTTTTTGTCTTTACACCCTTTTTTTCTATTCAATTTACCAAAAGGCCATGGTTATCACGACCTACCAATTTTTTAAAATTTCATGCCCTTTTATGTTATAAACAGAGCTAGAGCTCGATACGGGAGTGCTACACCGCCCTGATATAGGGTGTGGGATGTTAACATGGACTTGCATAATCCTGATAGAAAACGACAAGATCCGAAGTGTTTTGAGGTTGATTTTTGAATATCATTAGCTCTTTTGTTCGCTTGAGTTTACGTGTACATATTGGTCACTGATATTCTGGAAGTAAAATGAGTTGACATTTTATTATTTTTTTCTAAATAATGTGCACTCTTTTCATTTGGGGATAAATCTTTTCCTAGTTTACATAATATTTTTAAAATTTTAGTGAAGGAAGTAAGTAATCCCCAGTGCTGTAGCGCGAAAAGATGGTTAAATCGCAAACGTATCACGGCCTAATTGTGTCATACGTAGTAAAATAAAAAGTAGTGGTGCGGGTTGATGATTGGTTGTCACCTCACTTACCCCCTTCCTTAACGTCCTTACGTTTAAAGTACTTCGTTCTCTAGCAGCTTCTAGCATAATTTACGTTGAGAACGGGTGGGTACTTTCTTACCACTTTGTATTAATCCGCTACTGTGCTCTCTTATTGGATTTAAATATCCTCGTCTGTTATGATTAATGTTTTCGAAGTGGCCTTCCCAAGATAAATTTATACGAAAAGAGGTAGCAGCTACATTGGTAATCCATTGGGTATTTGTAACTGGAGCTGGAATGATTACTATTGGTTGGTCTTCGTGTATGGTAGGTCCGGAGGTCTCGCTGTCAAAGAGTACAAAACGTCTTGCCAGTTGCTGATTACCAGCTCGATCAACAGCCGTCAAAAGGAATGAGTAAACACCTGAAAAAAAGTTGATGCAACAATCGCATTACAGTTGAATACAACCAGTCATAATGTACTGCTCGTTTATCATTTAGTGTACTATTTTGTGTTTTAACCATAAAGATCAGTCTTTGTTGTCTCACATTGTTATTTTCAAATTTGCATACATTTCCCAAAATAAACGTTTGTGTTATCTACAGCATTCTCAATTTACCTGATTCGGTGAGAGAAAACTGTATATTGGATGATACATCAGTACCACTGTAAACCGGATTTTCACTGTATACCTCGGAAAGTTCTTCACCTTGTAGTGACATTTTCCTTACTTCCAAATGATACGAATTTATACCTGACACAGCATCTGACCAATCCCTCCAAGATACGATGATGTCGCCCTGTGGAATGTCGAGGATTTGTTTACAATATCATTGATATGATAGAGCCAGAAATAAAAGTCGGTTTGTTGTGCTTCTAATATACCATCCCTTCTGCAAGGAACCTTTAGATCGGCCGATACCTAAATAAAAGAGAGAGCGCCATCTACTTTTGTTCGATCCATAAATGACCTTCGACCTTCACGATCACGGTATTGACCAACTACATGGGGAGTTTTCTCTTTTTTATCATCATACATGTATACTAAAATTTGATAAATGCCAGGACA
>JAMKCH010068932.1:0-48436 GCA_023653785.1 Ophioderma brevispina
GGGGTGTCGTCATACAGGGTGATCGAATGAATATATATTATGTGGGAATGTATATGTATGGGAGTTTCTGCATCTGCCTAAAGACAATGCAATTGTTACTCAACATCGGAAGAAGGTAGCAAGCCTTCCCTTACGAGTCATTATACCCCTGTTGTACATTTCTGTTTAAATGTTGCCTAAAGTTATAGCGGATTTCATTGTTTAAATAATTTTGACCAACAAAGCACAACTTTATTGGATACATAGGCAAGTATTTAATAAAGAATGTTAATTTAAAGAAGAAAAGAACAAACAAACAAACCCAAAATTAACAAATTTTTATTACTTAAAAACAAGTTTGTGAAACCACTGTTTTACTGAGAACCTGTTTCAAATTCCTTGGTTGACAAATAAGGAAATCAAAAAGGCACAGGCTCTGTATCAAGAATGGCTCTATGAGCTATCCCTATACTATAGTGTCTTTAAATAAACAAGAAGTGGTAGTTGGGAGTTAGTCCACAACCATAATTCCTCCAGTGGAAGACTACTGGGCAGAGGCAGCATCACACACAGCAAGCTAAACAATCCGGGTAAAAGTTGTTGGAACATTAATCACTTCACTACTTAAGCCCATGACATGATATAATAAACTTCCAGTCGCTTGAGCGATGGGTGTGCGCAATACCGGATCATTGACCCGATCTCAAGTGTTACGCATGCTTCACGTGCAGAAAATCACGTCGCTGCGACTGGAAGTAATCATGGGACTTAGGTGTTAAATATTGTGTCTATTTTACAGTGTGGCTGTTTTGGGACTGATGTCATGTTTTAAAGCTATAAAACCTGGAGGCACCCTCGTACACCGTTCGTAGCGATCTTGGAAGCAACCTTGTCCCTCGAACCTACCCTTCCCCACCTTGGGAAAGTGACAAGGATGTTGATTACATGAGGGTTGGCTCACATTGAACAGGGGAGAGAGGGGCATTTTGAAAGAGACGATGCATTATGTTTCTTACCATTTTTTCCCAGATTGTAGGTTCCTGTGACCCATCATGCCTTGAAGAGTTGAATGGGCTTGCTTTCCTTTGCATAATGTTCACTTGCAAGCCCATCTTCTGAATTTCCCATCTGCGGAATTGCAATGTAAACTGGTGAAAGAAGCATTGACTTGGCAACGTTGTTGCTCGCCACCTTTGCATCAACTGTTCCAAGCTCATGCATGACATCAGGCACTTACCTTTTGGTATTTGCCTAAGACTTTAGGTGTGTGGTATTGCCCTAAATAAATTTTTTAAAATGTTTCATGTGGGAATTTTAAAGGTGTACATATTGAACTCTTTCCAAAATTTGTATATGATCACACATTTAAATAAGCAACAAGCAATTAATTTTAAAGATTTTTATTTTTTTTATGTTTTTCATGTTTTCATTTTAAAAATTGGGGTGAGTTTGCCAAATTTTGCACACTTGAATTTTAAAAACACAGGAAATATGCATATTTAGATTAGCACTGCACTTTTTAGTTACTCACTGATAAATTTATAATGAAAGTGTTTTAAATAGTTGAGAATAATGGGAATTATGGGAATGTACAAGATGTTATACAATTTCATTAGTTGTGCACATTTGTCACCATGTTGTGTTAGATTTAGTAGGAATATCACAAATGTAAACCGACCATGTCACACATGTGACCATACTAATTACGTATATTTGTTAATAACTTTGCTTACTACTTTAAATTACTAACATTATTCTGATGTTAAGTACATTGTTTTCTTTCTGAAAATATAGCCAGTTAGGACTGAATAATCACAGAATTTTATGTTGAATTTGGATGAAAAACCTTTTTGTCTGATGTCCCACATGCGACCAACCTTTATTTTATAGTTTTGTTTCTTTTGTCCTAATAGCCTGGTAACCCTCAGTCGTTCATACTCTGCTTTCTAATGATGCCCTGGGGTTCAGGCGACTTGAGACATCCAGGGGTTTTCACCCTACTCTTATCGAAATTGGCATTGCGATTACATACAGGTGTTATTCTCCCATGTACATGGGACCAACGGTTATTCCCCTCCAAAGGATGGGATTCCTCCTGATTTCATTTGTCCAAGTCCTAATGAACCATGGGGAGAGTGGAATTCCAGTTTTGATAAATAGTTGTTTTAGCAACTCCCTCATCAAAGGCAATCGCCCTAACCAGTGGACCCCCACCCCACCCCCATGAAACGCAACTAGCAAAAGTGGAAGCCTTTTTTTAGTTATGTTTGAACTAAAGGTTATTCATTTAATCAAAAGTAATAAAAGATTGGTCAAGTTACAAAATAGCTGCAGGTTGAAACTTAAAATTTGCCCATTTTAGGGCACACATGACTGAAGATGCCCTATATTATATCGGGCTGCTTTGCAAGATTTAAAAATATTGTCACTCCTCCTAAGGCCTCACATATTTATTTTCCAAATCCTGCAAGACTATCACCTCTCCACAATGATGTAATACCCAGTCCATAATTAACGCCCATTCCCACTTTATGTTATTTTTGTATAACTCAATTGATTAATTAAATAAAACATAGCCCTGTTCTGTTTGCAATCATGTAGTATTAAAGGGGTTCAGCAATTCGCTGATGTATGCATGTTAGTAAACTTGTTCATGCACCTGGTTTCAAAATTTTGGATATGCTAATAGTTTTTGTTGTGTGATCAAGGTCAAGTGGTGAACATTGTCACCAATGTGTGTTAGAGTTAGTAGGAATATCACCCAAATGTAACCACCAAGTCACACATGTGACCATACTTAATGACATATATTTGTTAATTACTTGGCTTGCTACTTTAAATTACTAACATTATTTAAAAAAAAAAAAAAAAAAAACATTTCTGAAAAAAATTAATAAGCATGTGAGGACTTATAATCACAGCAATGTTATGTGTGAATTGTGATTGAAAACCTTTTTGTCTGATGTCACACATGCGAGGACCAAACTATTTTATATTTGTGTTTTATTTGTCTTAATAGCCTGGTAATCCATTCAGTGTTCAGATCTGCTTTCTATGATGACCTGGGGTTCAGGACGACTTGAGACAGCCAGGGGTTTCCCCTATCTTATCGAAGGTGGCTGCGATTACATACCAGGGTGTCTCTCAGTACATGGGACCAACAGGTTAATGTCCCCTCCCCCAAAGGATGGGGTATTTCTCATTGATTCATTTGTCCAAGTCCCTCTCCATAATGAAAACGAACCATGAGGAGAGTGGAATTCCAGTTTTGATAAATGTGTTTTTTTACACATCCCTCATCAAAGGCAATCGCCCTAACCACCATGGACCCCCACCCCACCCCATAAACCAATCTAGCAAAAGTGGAAGCCTTTTTTTAGTTATGTTTGAACTAACGGTTATTCATTTATATCAAAAGTATAAAAGGATTGGTCAAGTTGCAAAATCATTGCAGGTTGAAAATAAAAATTTGCCCATTTTAGGGCACACATGAATGAAGAATGGCACTAGAGTATATCGGGCTGCTTTGCAAGGATTTAAAAAATGATTGTCACTCCTCCTAAGGCCTAGGACAGATGTATTTTCAATCCTGCAAGACTATCCAACATCTCACCACTGAGGTATACCCAGTCCATAATTACGCCCATTCCCAATTTATGTTCTAGTGTTATACTCAATTGATTACATTAAAAAACATAGCCTGTTCTGTTTGAAATCATGTAGTATTAAACGGGGGTCAGCAATTCGCTGATTAGTGCATGGTAGTAATCCTTGGTTCAGGCACCTGTTTCAAATTTTGATATGCTAAGGTTTTGTGTTGTGATCAAGGTCGTGGCTCTTAGCAAAACTGGCGTGAAGCCAGTTGGCGTGAGGCCAGTTTGACTTGGCAACAGTCTTATTCAAAAGTGATCTACTTCAGGAATACTCTACAAAACCTGTGTAACAATTCTAAATTCTAGTCTACACCACATGCCTTTTTCTCTGTGCCTCACTACATTTAAAATTCAAACATAAGTAAGCTGGGTGCATGGGAGGAGGATAAATGGCAGAAACAGTTAAACCTTAATGTCTTTGAAACTGGTTCATTTTAACATTAAACACAACAAAAAAAAATGCAGCTGGCCAACACATCCAAATGTTGAAAAAACCGTGTGCTTGACTGGATTTTGAACCAGCAACTTTCATATTACTAGCATGGCCCCTTTAGGAACCTTGAAATTAATTCCTGAGGATTTACACCCACCCCAGGTCCATACTTTGTTACCATGGGTCGTGAGTATTCCTACTTTTTCCATTGATGCCAAAAGAGTACCAACATGCCCCTATGGTCTATCAGATTGGATGTCTAATCTGCAAGAAGCAGCACAATATTTCCATTGACACCGTATGCATCAATTTATTTGAAATCATAACCCCCGAGAAGGCCATTGATTAAAGATGAAATACTGATAATGCAGGGTTGCCAAAAATATTTGCCAATCGCGGTAACTGGGGTCGGAAAATCGCCAAATTGTTAAGGTGCTTGTTCCGTTCATGTGTATTTTGTGTTCTCTACTTTATATGAGATCCTGGCCCTTGCCCATACACCCCATCATACACGTGGGAAACAAACTTCAAGTTTTGATGGAGACAGCAATACTGTTGCAAAGCCCTATCAATACTGCACTATTGGATGGTTCACACTAAAAAAACGGCGTTTTTTGTTGTTCTTCTTGTGAAGGAAATGGATTTGAGGGTTCAATTCAAGAGCGACAACGAGACAAATACGGCCTTTCCATCTGCTAGTAAAATCGCGGTAGCTTACTTCCGGGTACATCAGGGGGTCCTCAAGACGATCGGAACACGCGCACCTTTAAGCAGTCAGGGCAACACGGGAATTCCATAGAATTGTATTGAAAAATTTGACCAAGAAATGCTGTAAAAATTTTGGGCATCGTGGCTACGCCTTCTCAAGTCCCCAATTGGGCCATCCCCAAATTGCGGGTTTGGCAACACTAATATGTTGTCAAAACTATAGTACGTACGTTCAAATAATGGTAACTTTACTAATTATTGCACAATGTTAGTGCAAAGACAATGACCATGACACCTGGGGATGTAAATGCAAGGGATTCTCAGGTTGAATTTGAGCCAAGGACGGCTTAAGTTAGCAGTCAGCCAGAGCTTGTTTGTGTATGTTGTATGTTTGACCTGTGTGTGTGGGGGGGGGGTAAACATCAGTGTGAAACTTTGAATCCAGTGTTAAAGGTGCTGTTCTGATTAATGTCTAGCATTCCTCTACTGATATGGGAGCCTGCCTTGTTACTACTCCCCTCAAGTACGCATGGAAACAAACTTGTGGTTTGATGGTAGAAGTAAATGCGTTTGTAAAGCCCTATGCAATACTGTTCTGCTATTGAGGTTAACCATTAAAACACATTTATGTATTAAGCCTGGAATGGAAATGGATTTGAGGCTCAAATGTCGGACGACATGTGAAAATATGGCCTTTCATCTGATAACAAAAGTCTACTGCTTCTTGGGACACGCACCTTTTAAAGGTTTTTTTTTAACAAAATTAATTATCAGAAGCTATCCTGATATGAATTCATTAAGAAGAAAATATATTGTTGAATTAAAGGGGATTTGAAGATAGGAAGTGATTAACTTGATAGTATTGGCCTACACCCCCACAACTCCATCTGTAAAATTACATGCCATATTTCAATCCATTTGGATGTGAAGCTAAAATATGATTTTGTAAGTCCCATAGCATACTGTATAAAATTAATATTGTCAACCAAAATGGGCCTATTTTTGCCATAACCTCCAAACCAAACAGCCTTTATATGAGCCCTAGGATTGCACAGGGAATGAAAAAAGAGCTGCTTCTGATACCAAATTGGGTTGACTACTTTCCGGTAAAATCTGGGTGTTCTGGGGCAATGAGGCTATTAGCATCGGACCAGGGCCCTTTAGAAGATAAAAATAGTTGGAAATTAACAGTACAGACTATTCAGAGTTCTTCCAAAATATCTACAGGTGCGTCAACGAGTCAAGGATACAATACAATGAGTACATGACACAAAGTTTGTTTGCACTTTGATCTCGTGTATCGCGTGGTACTTCCAGATATTAAAGGATTGGATAACGTCTATGATCAGTACTACGTAAGTGGCCTAGCTGTCCTGATATGATCTCCTACTCAGAGTCGATATATTTCATAAATTCTTTGGTCTGTATTGAGCAAATAACACATCCAGGGTCATTCTCCTTTTTTCTTTTGCAGAGCTGCATGTTGTGTGTGTGAGGTCTTTAGTGTTTTAACAGAACCCTCAGGGTCGCTATTAATTTGTTCAATGTATGTTATAGTAGTAGTAGTTTATACCATCTTTAGCAGTCATATTCTGCTTTTTGAAAGTTGTAATCCTTGCATGCATGTAAACATACTGCAAATAGTACAAGCTCAGTTTCATTTGATAGAAGCATTGGTATCCAGTCAACTGTTAGGTTGGATCCGTGGTTAGCTCAAGAGAGATTACATATATGTCCAAATCATATTTCCATTGTGGTCACATCAAAACAATTTCAAACAAAACAACAGTCGTAGGTTTTGTCTCTCAGATGTAAACATGCACATAAAGTTTGTTTTCATAACAGCTGAAATTTGGTCCATACTCTAGATAGATCAGTGCTAATAAGGTGACATTATTAATTTCAATACTGTTGGAGTTCAACAAGATTCAAGCTTTGATCAAAAGTCTGACACCAATACCCAGGTTGCAAGTTCAAATCTTGTACCTTTCAATTGGAATTTTGTCTGATATTAAAAAGTTGAAAGTTTAGATTTAGCCTATTAACCGACATAACACAGTTAGACACCATGGTGAAAACTTTCAGACAAGTTCAGTCAAGGCAGGGTCCCTGTTTGAAACATATTTCAAGCACAAATAGAATGCAAAATGTCTGACATTGTTTTAAGGGTTCAATTCAGTTAAATTTTGCTTTTTGCAACTGCGATGTCTCATCCCATGAAGTAAATATTTGTGCAAGATTTTACACATTATTTTAAGATTTGCTGGTAGCAAACAAGTGTGGAAGGATATAATTGCTTTAACTTTTTGACTTATGGCCCCCAAGTATGGTACGAGTGGTTTGAGCCATTTTTCCCCCTGTAGCTTTAAAATGGGCAAGGTGCATTTTTTTATGATCAACTATGCCATCTGCAGCAAAAAGTAATCCAGTATACCAAGTTTAAATGATCTGAGGGGTGTAGTTCTTTACTTATGGCCTTCTTAATATTTGGAATTTCACACGGACAGTTTGAAGTGACCCCTTCATATTTAAAATTACGGTAGCGTGAAAAAAAAGAGGTACCGAGCTCAAATTTTCAGGATTTTGGTTTATGGTGAATATCTTTCAATACACCATAAAAAAAAGAAATTCTTGAAGTGTGGTGTGCCTCGTTTTTTAAATTGGCATGAAAGACCCTGTTTGGGGTTAGTGGACATGCTACAATGCGATCGTAATGCGTGCATGTGTGTGTTGGTGTACATGGTTCACTGGTAAATTTTGGATGTGTGTCCTGTCCTCGGTGAGATAGTATTAAATCAAGGTGCTCTTTGCTGGTAAAGATGTTTGCACAAAGGTGTATATGTGAGTTGTGTATATACAATATCTGCACAGCCTATTGACTTATAAATAAATGAAGATGCTGGAATAACAAAATGTGCGTGAGATACTAAAAGCACATGATTTTATTCTGCAGTGTTTCACAAAATTATGTCAACAAATTGTTTTACAATTAAGTAGCTGTACATGTGGTTTAACTTTTAACCTCTGTGCTTTTTCAAAGATTTATATATCATGTGATTGTGAATATTCAAGGGTTTTTACAATGTGCATGTGTACTGTGTGTGAATTTTTAATAGTGAAGTGGCAGCCTCAAGTAGAGGAAGAGATATCATGTGACTTATGCACTGTAACAGGCTTTTAGCTTGTTACATCCACTGGTTTGAATGTTGGTAAAGTAAACGTTCTTATGTACTTACTTTAAGATGTTATCATTAATCAGACACCAAATTCTAACAAAATTGAAATGTGCACCAGTAGCTGCCTCTTCTTCTTCTTCTTGCGTATGAGGCAGCAGCTAAATGTGTTGAAGTTGGTGGAGCCAGCTCACTGTTGACTGGTTGGGGTTTGAGAAGTTCATATCCACCGGTGGATGAAAGGTAGGGCACTCATGGATGTAATCTGCAGTCTGTGATGGAAGAACAATCATTGGCAGGTGGAAGATGGTCGCAGCCCCTGTCCGTGTATATGCGGTTGAGACGACCGACACCGGTGCGAATCCCATCAAGGTGACCCATTCCTTAAGTGGAAAGTTGCTACCAGGTGGGAGTTGGGCATAGGTGTGTGAGAGTGAATTGGTCTGTCTTGACTAGCCAAGCAGTGTTCCATGTCTGTAAAGTGATGAATGGAGAGCTGGAGGAATTAGCAGCCGTGTCGACAGAAGGTCAACGAGAACGCGTTTCTGTCTGCGGCGGGTTGATGATTCTTTGACAAATGTAAGCAAAGGTGCTGTTGCCAAAGAGCCTTGTTCACCAGTTTATGTGTGTGATGTGTATTGGTATTAAGCGTATTTTATATTGTTTTGTTCTGAAGTATGATGAAGTGGTGACCACACACGTAACCTAGTTCCACATTTTGTTGCAGTGCAAGTGCACTTGTGCCTTGCCTGCACACCATGCTGAAAGTCGGGTCAATGTATACACCCAGTTGCTACTTCGTACTTGAGCTGGACAGAGTATAGGATAGTTTTGGGTTTGTTTTGTAGACCCTTAATGGACAGGAGATAAATGAATTCCCAGGAATTTATCGTTTTAATTTCAGTTTCTCTCCAAAGTAATCCATGATGGCTGAGAGTTCTTTGACGGAGAGTGAAGGTGAGGAGATGGACTACGAGGAGAGACTGTTCATGCGCAGAAAATGGCGAGGCCAAAGCTGTGGGGGCGCTCTTGGACCACGTGAAGGAAGGAAAGATCAACTCTTAATATCAACTGAAAGGTAAAGAAAGATTTATCAAGGTACGCCTTGTGTGGGGTCGAGAACAGGTGAGTGAAAATGGGACAAGGAAGTGTGGGGAAAGGGTTAAAAAGGGAAAGGACAAGACAGACAACAAGGTAGGTCACTATTAATTAAAGATAGAGACCAAAGTTTTCTGTTTTACAGAAAATGGAGAATACATTCTTGAATGCGAGTTTAGGCACGGATTGGAGAGAACATGAATTTCCTGAAAAAAAACCTGGTATTTTCCAGGATCTACATTTTGACACAAAAAGAATAATGGTTCAAATTATCCTACAATAAAACTAATTTTAGTCGCAAAAAAATGCATTTTTTTAAATCTCCTAAGTATTTACCAAAATTACCTCAGTAAGCTTCAGTTTGGCCAATTTCACTGAAATCGCCCAATAAAATCTAATGCCAAATTCGGCAATACTTCCTGTGTGCTTTGCTCCTGGTGTTCTAGTGTGAAAAATGTTTTGTGATTTTAGTTTAAGAAGAAAATTGAAATGTTTCCCGAGAATGGCATGAAATAAGGCTTTTAATTAGAAAACGGAAAATGAAAACGGAATCGGCGATTTAGAAATGGGAAAAGGAAAACTTTGGTATTAAATTAAAGAGTACAAAACAAACACCAATATTTATTACTGCATGAAATCGCAGAAAACAACAGAAAACAAGGACAGAGCCCTTAATTGGAAGACAGAGATACAAGAGACCCTGCACAGGACAAACAATGTGCACTTTAATGACTTGCTTGCATTGCACAATGTGGAGAGAGGCAATTTTTTCCCGATGAATCATGGGGAAAAAATTTGAATATTACAAAACAGAAAACACGTCACTGATCATTTAGTTTGTCCAATATAATGGTCGGTTGCGTGCGAATGCACCTAAAACAGCTATTTACAATAGTAAACTCTTTGCTCTCTTCGATCACACCAACTCTTTAGGTTGAGCTCTTTTTCATAAATCACACTAACTTGCATGTGTAATCCAATGGACGTTGGACGACGATGTCGACCTATGCGGTCAAAATGGACTGACAATGGTAACCACCACAGCAGCCGACACATCCCGCTGGGTTATTGTTATTACTGCCATGTTCAAATAGTTCTCTCAACAGAAACTTTAGTAAAAAAAGATTAAGACGAATTTAGTTTACGTAAGAGTAGGCTTTTTGAAATGTATCATCCGGTTTAATAATGAGGATTTAAAACAAAAATACGTGACCGGTTAGAATTTTGTCCCCCACGGTTTCATGTGGTATAAAGAACCATTTTGACAAAAAAAATCCTACACGGTCTTCATTTTTCTTGGGAAATTCAAACTAAATGTCCGTGTTTTCAATGGCAGTAGTGCGGAACTGGATGCTGGTGGTAATCCATGTAATGTGTAGTCTTACCAGTTCGTAATATTCAGCATGCACATAAATCAATCTCATTCCCAATAACAGCCTATATTGCAGATTTTTTAAATCATTTTTGTGTCGCCTGAACGAATGAGTTTCATGGAGGCACATACTAGTCCCATTTCTTTGTGTCCGTGCGTCCGTGTGGTCCTCCGTCCGTCCGTATGACTCGGTTAAGCCTTTTTAAAAATGCTCTGGAGGCTAAAAACGCTACCCCGATTTACTTCAAACTTGATAGGATGATGAGTGAGGTGCCCGCAATATTATGTGTAGCTTTTGGCTGCTTCTTTGCATCTTCTTAATTTTAATTAGCTTAGTTGCATATTTTTCCAGGACAATTCGGTTAACCTTTTGAAATGCTCTGCTGAGTAAACGCCAATCCTGCTTTAAACTACTTCACACTTGGTAGGCGTGGATAAAGTGAGGTGGCAAAATATTAATGTTGTAGCTTTTGGCTGCATTATTTGCATATTCATGAATATTAATTAGTCTTATTTTGCCGGTCAAGGACAACCCTTTCCCTGCAAGGTTTGTGTGCAAGTTTATCTGGATTTCCTTCAGGGTATAAATAATGTAACTTGGTGGAAGGAAAGCGGGTTAAAGAGTTCTCGACCTGATTTGATGTGGGCATATTTTGGGCCAGTTACATATGCAAATTAGTCGATTGATATGCAAAAATTAGCTTATTCGCTAAATTTTTGAAACGGTACATCGGATATTCAAAATTTTCTTTCCTTCACTGCACAAAAACTCATTATGGGCGCATCTTTTTTGCCATTTGAAAGTTCCTTATACATGCGGCTTATGTAGTATGCAAATGACTAATTAAATATGCATAATTGCTGTATCGATAAAATGGTACATCGATATGCAAAATTCCTTTGCTACCCATTAAACAGCTACTATACCATACATCTGTTTGGTGAATCATATGGAGGGGAAGTGTTGGGGGCGGGGTGTAAGTGCGAGGGGGGGTGCGTCAGTGAGGGGTGGGGTGCGTCAGGGAGGGGGTTGGGGTGCGTCAGGGAGGTGTGTGTGCGCAGGGAGGAGGGGGGTGGTGTCGTAGGGGTCGGGGTGGTGGGGGTCGGGTTGGTGGCGTCGCGTGTAGGGTGCGTCGGGGATGGGTGGAGTGCGTCGGCAGGGGTGGTAGGTGACTTGGTGAACCCTGTACTTCATGTGACCTTGTGACTTCTTGTGACCTTGGTTTACTTCGTGTGACTTCGTGGTTCGGTGGATGCACCGGGGAGGGGATGGGTGTGGTGTCAGGGAGGGGGCATGGTTGTCAGGTGAGGGGGAGCAGTAGGGGGTCCTATTTGAGTTTTAAAGTATTGGCTCGACTGCGTCTCGCCCAATAATTTTTGCACTCATAGCTCGACCAATAATTTGGGCTGATCAATCCAATTTTATTACAACTTGGTATTTTGTAGTACCCCTGTTATCCAGTGCAATTTGTTCTCTTTCTAATCCTCCTTTGCCAAACTTCATCAGAAAGCCAGGATCGCGCAACCCGCGACAGCTTGTGGTTCGAGAACCGCCTTGTTGAAGAGAGCGTGCAGACACGTCTTCACCGCAGTTTGGTCATTTTTTTTCCAATAGAACTGTGAATCATTGCAAAGTAAGACACAAAGTAAAGACAAAAGATAGGTTGTTGGTATCTAGGTGTAATACTATTTTGTTGTCTTTACTTAATGGTCATTTGTCCTATCCATACCAGAATACACAGACCATCATGGAAGCTAGCCCTCACAATTTGAAGTCTCTAGGGAAAGTTTATTTCTACTTATTTTACTAGCGGTTTAGGTGCTTGCCTTTGGCGCAATTTACCAAAAATTCTCGGTTCGAAGTCCCGACAGGTTACTTGCTGGGATTTATTCAGTACTCAATTCTGGCTTTGATCTGGTACTCCAGCCTATTGATTAAATACAGAAGACCGCTCTCCGCCGTGGGTTCACTTTGGAATTGGGGGCAGAACTTAATATGAAGCATCCCATCCTCCATGTACATTTCCTTCGCAGCCAGTGTCGAATAGAGTATGGTGAAACAACCCCTGACCTGTTCCCAATCTCTTGCTGCCCCAGCCCTCTAGGAGTGTCCGTATCAGGGATACACCTGCCCCGGATCACAGCTTACTCATTGGAATAAATCCCTGACAAACCACCACAGCTTACCTGACTTGTGGATACCAAGAAGAACCTAGAGTATAGGCGATGGCAGCCAAGAAAATCCCAAATTTAGACGTCATTGTTTAACACGTAAAGCAAAATCGTACGAAAAAATCTGATTTTGGATATTTTATAAAGCATAATTTATGGAGCCGGAACTGAAGGATCAACCATCCACTGTAGGATTGGGAATTCTGAATTTTTAATGTATGACGAAAACATGCGGATGAGGTTTTTATGTGGGTTACCTAGATAGGGGATTTTTTAGTAATGATCATGAAATATCTTGTGGTTCTGAACTTCTGAACACTTTCTATCCCCAAGTCCTGACACACTGTTTATTACAGTACCAAAAAAAACAAAAAAACAGTATAGCAAATCATGCAAACCACCCCTCTGGGTAACCCATTGCCTAAATCCGTTTTTGGGTGTGGTCCATTGTAAATTTGCTGTAAATCTATTTTGATTAGGTTTGGTAGTTGCTATCTTGAAAAAGGCTTGGTTGCCACCCGTCTTCTAGGGTAATGCAGATTCAAATCTAGTCTTTGTCAAAGATGCCTCACATTTTATCACCAACCGCGAGCGCGGCGAAATGCTCGGTTAAACGCGTAGGCGTGATCCGAGCTGCGCAAGGCCCGGCTTGCGCAATTTGGTATTTCCCTGTGCAAGCATAATGTTGTCAATCAAATTAAGTTTGTCGTCATCGTAAGCACCGCCAATTCTCGATGACAACGTTTTCAGAGACTTGTCAATATCGCTGACGTCGCCCGTCAAAAGTACCTATCGATTTGCACGGCCTAATTACATACGATCACGCAAAATAGTTTACTCTACGAAGTTCTTGACAGCTGGGCTATTCCATGTCAACACTTGAGATGTGCACCGCAGCCGTGTCATGGATTTTTGTCTCGTTCTTTGGTGTGATGCGAGAGATTGATGAGAATGAAAATCCCGAATTTTTGAGCTTCATATCGTCTTTCGTTTTCTCCCCGCATGAGGGCTTCAAAATTTGGTGGTCCACAGCAAATGCCCGTGCAATGCGAAAGACAAGTTTGAGAGGGCCATAAATTGCAATGGAACCTCCACAACTTTGAAATCACTATCTTTTTTTTTTGGTGTAGATTCAATTTGGCATCAAAAATGTGATACTCTTTACTTTTAAAGTATTTTGGTTGTAAAAATGCCATATCTTTCATCTGGGACCAAGTTTTGGGGGGGTCAGAACACCGTAAGTACATATTTTTAATGTCATTTTTCTGTGACTCTGATTCCACACTGCAGGCTGCCAACCAGTACCACAATAAACACTTGCAGTGATACTGCAGTTACGACTATTGAAATCTAATTTATACATTTTTGACAAATGGCCCCCCTGAACACTCATGTTGACATAAGAACCTCACCCCATCTACTCCTACTTTCAAATAGGTTAAGAGACATCTCAAAGAACTACTGCTTGAAAAAAACAAGCTTGTTATCTTTGAATTCTTCATGTTTTTCAGCACAAGACACTTTGCTGATATCCCCATATAGAATGTATCTGGTGATATACCAGTCATGTACAATGAACCTTGGGTCACATATACCTTTTGTGTGGTAACTTTGAGTGTTTTTTTTGTTATGAAAAAATTAAAGCGACCAAGCCTAGTTCTTTCAAGGAAGTTGTTTTTAATGATATATCTTCAACATATCGGAAGTAGAGGGTGGTGTCGAATGTCACCATTGGTTTTTCATTCAGGGGGTCAAAATGTGTCAAAAAAGACAATTACCATTTCAAGGGGCTGTACCCTACTTATTACTTTTCTAATGTTTTTCATAATTGTATTGGTTTAAGCTCTACTATGTAGCGCTAGTGACCAAAAGAGGACAATCAAAATTTTCTTACTTTTTTTGGAGTTATTACCCCCGACATTGTCCCCGAATGAACAAAGGTGCATATTTAGACTCATTAACTCTAAAGTAAACACTCTATGACCTTCCTGATGCCAGATTTGATTCTACACCAAATATTACCCACAGATATTGATTTTCAAGTTGTGGAGGGCTCCATTACTAATCGTTACCCTCTCAACATAGTCTTTCACATTGGGCGGCACTTTTTGATGGTGATCCCCCTATATTTCCAAGTGGCTCTAACGGAAACGAAAATGGACTTGACGCTCAAATTTCAGTATTTTCATATCTCATCATTGTCTACCACCACACTAAAGCGAAAAAAAATCCATGACTTGCTGCGGTGCACATGCTCGAATGTTGACATGGAATGGGCCAGCTGCGAGTGGCGAGTGAGTCCATACGGTATTTGAGATGGCAGATGGCTAGTGGTAAGCCCAGCTCTTGCAGAAATAAAAGTCCCCAGTAAAGTTATTCCCACCTTCCCTGCACAAACCACTGAATGAGACTAGACTAGGGCATATGTCAGTCATTTTCTCAACTATGCGGTAAAAGCTGCATTCAGTGACCCATTCAAAAGTGCCACTCACAGACATGAACAGTGATTTTGAAACCTTGAGAAAATGAGAATCCTGGACCCCGCGTATCAGTATGCAAACCCAAATGGGCGTGTGGCGACCATCCCAAATTAAGCCAGAAATAAGTCTAGTTCACAAATTCACGCTGAGAATTTAGGGACATGCAACCTCCTACGAAACTTACTCGGCAACTTTCCATGACAAATTGACAAGGCACCTCAAACATACTTGCACCATTAATCCTAAACTTTCGGCCGAATGGCATGGCTGAACGATGCGATGAAACTACGTGTACTACATACAACATTGTGCACTACAATGACTGAAATTCACATTTTATATAAACTATCGCACAGTACACGTGCCGTAGCTTCAAACGCTCATCCTCATATACCAGCACCGGACTCAGCACAGACTGGCCGATAGCTCGACTAATCCTACACTACAAACGTCACCCCGGGATCCTACACAGTGACAAAACGATGCATTGTAATTTTTCCCCATGATTTTCACCGGGCCGTTTTTCACAGCAGCAAGAGGGTTCGCCATTTACATTCCCAGCTTGCGGTATCAGGGATCCTCGCTGTCATGGCTGTAGTCGCTTTTGTTTTGAATCCTTACAAAACTCAATAATTGAATGGTTAGATCAGTTCCACTAACTCGTATTCTGGGAATTATTTTAAGCGAACGATGACATCATCATGACCATCAACATCGCTATATTTTCGGAAGAAATATCCCTAAAACCAATGATACCAAGAAAAGGACATATTTGCGAAAAGGCGTTGATTACGACTCATCTTTGAGCGGTCCCGATAGGGTCGGACTCACACAAATTGAATAAATAATTCAAAGCCTTGATAAAAGGCTAATCAATTCATAATTCAGGTACGGTTTATTGGCTGTCGCTGTACCCCGTCACTATGGAGGTTTGAACAGTCTTTTTTGTGTTTGAATGAAAACAAGTCACCTTAAAATGCTTATTTCTAAAGTTTCAGTAGATTAGATTTGGCATTTTTGTGCAGTAGCATGCATGTGTAGGACTCAAGTCGTATTAGACAGGACGTTATGTGGGCTACCAAATAAAATGTTTTTTTGTTGATTTCTTTCATACAAAAGAAAAAGCCAACAAATAAAAACATTCCAATGTAAGTTATTATGTGAAATGTTTTCAGTGATGCCAAAATCTTAGGTCACTCCGTTGAGCGGGGTGAGAGCGACCCTGTGCTCTAAGGCGCACTATCAGTATTTTGCTAACAGAAAATCGGAAAAAAAATTCATCAGAATCAGATTTTTGCATATCTGGAACAAGTATAGATTCCTACATACCCTAACAAATTCTAGAACCAAAGCAGCCTAATCGGTACAAAATCGGATATGTCATTCAGTAAGTGTCGGTACAGACAGTCTACAACACTAAATTTGATGGAGCTTAGTATCGTTGAACACTGCCGTTTTCTTCCTTTTCGACATCTTTTTCATTGGAAAAAGTAACTATGAGACTTCTACAACCTTATATTCACTTTAAACTATTCTTGCAAAATTTTTCAAATAATTTCACTCTTTTTGGATAAGTCACTTGATAGTGTCTTTAATCCAAACTAAATGAACATGGCCAATGTAAGTTAATACATGAAAGGTGTTACTGAGACCAAAATCTTTAGGTCGCTCAGTTGAGGCTTGATGAGATCAGCACTGTGCACTTTTAACTTTGTATACTTAAAAGACCCATACACATTCAATTATAATATAGAAATTTGTACTTTTTAGAAATACACCCATTTTCGAGTTTGTTAATTGACATTAAGGTAGTACGCCAACCTGGTTGGAGTCCCTTGCCCTTGCCAGTTTATTTTGGTCCATGAGGAATGTTGCCATGTTTCTCCTGATGTATGGGGCAGACGTCAATGTAGTGACACCTAGAGGGGACACCGGAACCGCTGCATAGAGCAGCTTATATGGGACGTCTGGTGAGTGAAAGTGGCTTTACTGGTGCCTCAAGAAAATTTACTTTTGATTATAATAAATCAATTTTGGATCTTGATGCTTCCTGCTGCCATGCTTGCCTGTCTGAGGTAAATGTTATGCGACAGTTTTGAATTGCCATTGAAAAGTTGAAGTCCATCCACCAATTTGGGTCTTGAGACATTGGGAATCTGTATATGTTTCAAAGGTCAAAGGTCACCTTTCAAGGTCAAATGCCATCTGAGGTCAGTATGTTAGATGGGTTAAATTATAAATTTGGTGAAAGTTTTGGTATCTTACATGTCAGGTATACTAGTTCATGAAAAAGATTTGAGGTATGAACAATCAAGATAATACAGATATTTATAATGTGCTTAGGACCATCACTAGGCACATCGACGGGCTTTTTCAGGAGTTGCTGTGTATTTACCACAAAATAATTGATACCCTAAATGTTAGGAGGACCTCCTTATTTCACTATGGCTGTGAAATATTACCACACGGTAAGCATTTCATATAGAAGTTCCAATATTCAAATGAGGTATTACAATTGATTCCCTTATGCGATGTATATGATTGCGTAGGGCTTGATGGAATCAATGGCAATACCTCATTTGCATACTGGGACTCCTAATGAAACATTTACCGTTTGTGATATTCACAGACATAGTTGACATAAAGAGGTTCTCATTTACTCTATATACGCCTAACATTTAAAGGTCCATGCCACGGCTGAGTAGACATTTCTTCATTTCTTACATTTTTCGTACTCAACAGTATCCTGATCTGTCGCAACAACATATTTTACAAGTGAACATCGGGAAGTGTTAAATTTCAAGGCCTAAATATACCCTACTGACAGGACCTTCTCCCGTTTTGCGAACGCGTATCAATATGCTGGAGTTGGATTTGACCCCGTTAATGACTCAGAGTAACAATTGGTAAACAAAGCTCACATCTGGTTTTTGTTAAGCTACGAACAAAACCCACTCCAGTATCTCTCCTTGTCGGTTTCTTTGTCTGGGAACTTGAATAAAGCTATTCTGTTCTGATTCTCCTTGTCGGTACGGTCGCCGCTGGTGCAGCCGTCAACAATACAGCGCATTATTATCGTATTTTTAAGGCACCAAATCAAGTAAAATTATGCCATATGATACAACACTTACGACGCATAAGTCAACTGTGTACGTATGCAAGAAAACAGGGCCACGCGCACGTCCGTTCCACGATGACGATCATGACGCATATTGCGTATTTGTTACTCGGACGTCACACGCGGGTCATCGCTGCCAGCGCGATAATCACTTTCGTTTTGGAATTTCCTTTGAAAGCCTGTCCAAAACACATGATATTATGCCCAATTTTTATCAAATATATTGTTTCTCAATTACTGCTTCATGCAGATTTTACATTGATACCAATGCATACTATGAATGAAACCATTTTTTGGTGGTATTATAAGTATGTTTAAAGCATGTCCATGGACCTTTAAGGGTATCAATTATTTTAATATGGCAAATACAAGAACTCCTCATAAGCCCTCCAATGTTGCCCACCACATGCGAGTCAAATCGCTATTTCCCATTGAGTGCTACTAATCAATGCAATCATTTGCAACAACAATGACAGGTAAAACATAGAATCAGTACTTTCCAAGTGAAAATCCAAATCATTTTAAAATAAATTTATGTAAGAAACTATTTCTTTCTAGCAATCACTAATTACACAACCAAGTTTCTTCAATGGGAGTACCTGTGAAGTAGCCGTTAAGTAGCCACGGAGTAACCCCCGCATTGGTACCCACCCACTCGCCTTCCGCAAAATTGGGGATCAATCTACCTGGTACACACGTATTAGCTCAAGCACTATTCACCACCACCCTCACCCCAGTGGGAGTACCTGCGTGGGTACTCCCATGCAAATGAGCTTTGAGCTCTGTGTGTTATTTTAGTAATTTTAATCCAGATTTAACAATTGGTCCAATAGGTTATATGTTTTTACACAAAATGTGTCATATAGGGGTTTTTGGTGATGTTTAACTCCCAAATATAAATGTTACTTACTAAGGTTGAAAAATGATCAGAAAGCGTACACAAAAATGGAATGTTTGGCGCCCTCTATGGTCCAAAGTACTCCTAGTAGGCAGCTGGTAGGGGATTACTAAGTCTTGTGAAGGTACTCCCATGGAGAAGCTGCAGAGGTACTCCACTACTGGTGGCTACATGGGTACCGTGTCCCAGTCACCTAGCATGTAACTGCAGAGTACACTATCGGATGGGTACTGCTAAGTAAACCTAGCTGCTATCCATCCAGTGCTTGTGTACTCGCCAGTACTTAGTTGTAGTGGACTACTGCATCAATAATGCATCAGTTGGTACCATGAGTAGAGCTAAGAGTAACCATGGAGTAGGCTAAGCTCTGGAGTTACACCGTGAGTAGGAATTTTGCTGTTATTCCCTTGTCATCTATTCTATTTCAGAACCCTGTGGCTCTTCTATCAATATGGTGCCGATGTGGCTATAGTGAATGGTGAAGGGTTACGCCAAAGACGTTGCTATAGCAATGAGGTTGTCCAACATGATTGGAGGTGAATAGATAAATGTGGCCATAACAAAAAATATTTGTCCCGGCTTGATGTTTGCATTCTGTCTCACTACGACAAAAATTGTGAGGCACTTATGCGTGTCAGATATTGAGGATTTTATTCAGATAATTCATTTTTCTAAATTTACTTGAATATTTAGAGTAAATGATCAATGTATGTGACTGTCAGTTAGATACTCTGATTTAATTATTATCTCTGTATTTTGGAATGTAAAGAAATATCTTCTTGTTTAAAAAACTGATAAAAATTGATTTTTTTTTACATTTGTGTCCTAACGTATTGTGTGGTATTTTAATAATAAATCTTTATTCACATTCAAATCTTGAAGGAAGCAAGTAGTTTCCTGGTAAAAATGCTAATCAGCACCGGTATATGTGCAGGGGCAAGCAGTCCGGCCCCCCAGTTCAAGTATTGTCTTGCAGTTCTTAGACCCATTTTTGTTTGAGTATGCTTCACTTCTTAAGACCCCTTCTTTTCCCAAAAACTCTACAAATAACTCCATACCAGAAAATATTGGAAAATGTGTGGTTTCTTCACACTCCCTCTTAGTGGATTTTGTCCAAAAATTCACTTCCGCAAGACCATAACAATTTGTCAAAATTTGTTTCAGACCCCTCTTGTGCAAAAAATATTTCCTTTTCAGCCTCAAGTTGGGCACTTGATGCTGCAACATCCCTACCCAGTATGTTCCAGTTCTTAGGACCCCTACATTGCCCCCAACTCCCCCAACTCTTTGGAAAATTTTGTTTCTTGTTTCTTCACTTTCCTTCAAACTCTCATTTGCCCAAATCAGTTCTCAAGACTATAACATTTTCCAAAATTTCAATTCAATACTATATTTGTGAAAACAAAATGTCGCCCACAAGCCCACAAGTTGAGTGCTTTATGCTGCACACACCCTCTTCCCAAACCAAAGTTGTGAACCCCAGGTAGTTTCATGTAGCTGTCACATTTTAAGATATTTCCGGACCAACTATCTTCAGCAGGTAGAATGCCAAAAAGTGCATTTCAAAGGACTTGTTTCATACTTTCTTTGTAATTAGGGGGGATCATTTCATAGTATTTTTGAGTATGACGATTTGTTAATGCCTGATGGCTTTGCCCCTAGGTGGCATAAAAAACGTCATCCCCAAAATACATGAATGAACCCCGTTCATGTATACCATACTTTTTACTACCTATACTTACCAAATTTAATCATTCTATATCAAATTCAGTCGAAATTGGCATGATTTTTGTCACCTTTTGGCGTTCGCCACGGCAGCTGCATGCTGAACGGTTTTGTTTATACATGTCATGTGACGCTTATTACCAATCGTGTATGCCGATACATAGGAGGTATACATGAACAGATAACCATTGTGATCTAAATTGGATGATTTGAGCATGATACAAAGGTTATTGGTCAAGCTATGAGTTTAGAAAAAAAAATCTTTTTTTCTTTGTGTATCTGTGAAAGAATCCATTCAATTTTATCATTCTTATGCTTTGAGAATCTGACTGGAATATAAAGAACAGTACTCATTTCATGACTGGTAAAGATTGCCACCCCAGTTTATCTTCCAAGTCAGCAAGCCAACACTTCAAGTCAGCATGCTCTCCTTTTGGACTCTAAATACTGTCGAAAGACGGCGACGCTAGTCTAAGTACTTTTCAGCAGTGCACACCAGCCTTTACTGTTTATTAATTCTTTAAGTTGTTCCTCATTCATGGTCCGCGAATCGAGAATTTCCCAGTGTTGCCGCCATAATTGTTCACTTGCTTTGGTTGCTGTCTGCTAATCGATTGATTTAACCCGAAATTGACCCCCGCTAATTTAAGTATTAGTCTCGACTACATCATGCGACCGCAACATACGATGTGTACTCGTTATAGCGATTACTGTGAAACCCTTAACATAAAACTGCCTGTAATCATGATGCAGAGACCTACCGGTATCCGCTAATAAACGCCCGGGTGGCGTTTGCATTTTCTAAAAGGGGCGTTTATTGGGGTGAATTGTTTCAGATGAAATATTTACCTTTAAGGAGATTTCCAGAAAGAAGCGCCCCCAATTTTTTATTTTTTTTCAAACCCCGTTTTTTTTACATATTTGGAATGTTTGCCAATGTATTAGACTCACACCTAAGTGAATAAGCCGTAATACGCCTTCTTTATGTAAAGATGATTGATTGTACTCTGTCGTGCACGACAGAAAGTCTAAGCATGGTTTCTATGGGGAACGATTACGATAGCAGGCAGTTCAAAACAAGGTTTTGCGGTTTTCTTTTGCGCCTGTTTGTCCATTAAACCTTCACATTCTCCGGTGGATGATCTACCACCGATCCATTGAAATTTGAGAGAATTCGTATCCTAAAAAAATCTCTCCTCCTGTCACTTTAAATGAGTGTTGTCAGCCAATCCCTTAGCGTTTTGTGGTAGAACGAAGGTAAGTTTGCAAGTACTTCTAGTCCTCCACTGGCTTGGAGTATCTGCCGTTTCCCTGTATCTGTTATGTGCCCTGATTTTTTAAGAACCAACAAATTTTTATTTATTTTTTCCTTCTGTACGTTCAGATTGGTGCAGAAAACCGCTATGCCCTTTTCCCCTGGTGTTTTGGTATCATTAGAAAATATACATTAAGATACCGTCAAAAAACACTGTCAACGCCAATCATCGGGGGGTGAAGGCTGAAAAATACCAACATTCTCCGGAAAAAATGCTAATAAATTTCAACAAAATCCTGTAAATACTTGCCGAAAAAACCTATTTTACAAGCTTTTTCCTTCCATTTTTTTTCAATTTGAGAAAAAAAGTATTGAAAAGCGTGTTCTAGACATTACCCACCCAACCTGCCACCTTGCTCACGCGAACCCGGCAATAGACTCGTTTGTGCATCGGGGTCATGCCAGCGAATTGTGAGTAAGCTTTTTGAAAACGATGAGTTCGTGCTGCATATAAAAGCATTTAAAATGCTTTTTTTTTTTACACATCAATAAGTTTTAGATAAAATATACTTTTATTGCACTATCATGGGTATCAACATTGCTAAACTAGCAGTATTAATGCAAATAGAGCAATTCTCCCAGAGCAAGTTTTTCCGTTTACCAGACTAGTGAGTGCTGGCGATCACGTGCATGAGTATTACTGTCATCACTAGTATGTATCATATGTACTTTTTTGGGGGGTGCATTTTTGGGGAGGGTTCTTTTTCATCACCAAACAGTGGGGGGAGCGTTTATTAGAGGGGGGCGTTTAGTAGAGGATATACGGTAACATGTGAAATTGGACGCCATTATCATTTTGAGACTCCGCGGATGATGGATACACCAAATTGACATTTTTCTAAAAACCTGTAGAAAGTATAGGATGAAGATTCTCAAAGCATAATATGTGTAGAATCTGGCATTATTTTAGAGCAAAAATAGCACAGACTTCTAACATAGTATGTTAGAATCTGTCATATTTTTTGCTCTTAAATTCTGTATCTGTATCTGTCAGGCTACATGTCAAATCGCCTCGCCTGGTTTGGCTGTCCCGTACAGGTAATCCACGCTGGAAGGGGCTGGATGCACTAAATTTTCAAAGTGAGCATTATTCGCAATGGTGGCGAGGTTCCATTGTGTCTTTTATGAATAAAAACCACGCAATAGAGAAAATAAAAATAATAGCAAATATTAATAAATGTGGCACATAATTTTCTGAGATATGATTCTAAATGGGCAACTCGTTATAATAGCTGACTGATTATACGCTTATGTGTTTAGAAACTTAAATTCAAAGGAAGTAAGCACCATATTAGTGGCCATAAACCACATCCATACATGAAAGTAAAACTCTTACAACTAAAAGGGAAGTAAACATGAGTTGTGATTAAGCAATTTACTGTTATGATGCTGGTTTTGACCATATTGTTTTCTTTCATGCCTCTATATTTCCATAGCAAATGAACAGGCTCATCAGCTGAAGGCAGAAGCAACCGTTACTAAATGCAGCCACTGAAGGTGATATGCTACAATAAAGGTCCTGGTAGTCACCACGTCATACACTTGCTTTAGGGACACCTGAACACCAAATTTTGTGATAAATTGGGTGGGTGGGGGGGGGGTCAGTCACACCCACTCCAATTCCCACAAAGGGTCAAAAGGTCCTGGATTTTTTGATAAGATCCAAATTTAGAGAAATTTAAACAATGAAAGTCCCACTTTTTGGTGATGATATGTTCAAAAGTCCAACAAGACTAGTCCTTAAAAAGGACAATCTTCTGCATATGCACAATTTACGAAATGAAACAATAAATAGAGTTTTGTACCACAATTTTAGTTGAATGTTTTACATACATGTACACAGCTACATGTACCCAATCAATCCAGGTATTACAATGTAATACTATGCCAGGCCCTCAATCTCATGAGCCACTTAGACTTTATTGTGAAACAAGACATTCATTTTTTCACCCTAACAAGTATTAACTTATTAAAATGACTTTTTGTACTAAGCAAATTGCATAAACTTCACACCATTCAATCGATATTGTGTCTAACCATTTCTTTCTTACATAAGGTAGTTCCCAATCAATAGAACAACCCAAACAAGACTGACTCCTTGGGGTGCCCCTTTCCTTTTTAAAGAATTTTTAAATTAAAAAAAAACGCGTGTTTTTTTGTTTTTTAAAACATTACATTTATGATATATCTATTGTGTAGTAATATCTGCCTTACATTGCTGTACAAAAGTTGTGCCTATATAACCACACATTAAATATAGTCTGCTTAATGAAATTAGTTCTATCTATCAGTGTTAAAAGATCATACAAACACTGTATTGTGTAGTACATTGTATATTATACATTGGAAGTATTATTTGGGTTATAAATTAGCTATATAAATTCATTCTACAGTGGAATATTTTCAAGAAGCAAAATTGTGCAAACTGACCCAACCATCAAAAAACTGTACAACAACATGCAACTTGGTGAGGACTATTCTCATTTAGTGCAAGCACGGAATGCCACCATCACCATGACCGTGCTCAGAGTATGGTATTTATATCCCTGTCCACATGCAATGGAAATTTAGACTCTGAACTCAACAGCAAATCTCAGTAGCAGCTGACCAGTGTCAACAATGATGGGCGTCAACACACAAATTAAGACCGTGTAACCACTGCTGGGTTTTGGTCCAATCCTGGAAGTAATCTTCTTCTGCCAAAGAAAGAAGGACTTTATGGGGGTTGGGTCCACCGTTCACCAAAAGGCACTCTTTGAGTGCTGCACAACACCCCCTATAAAAAAAAATCCTGTGTACGTCCTACCCCACAGCAAGATTCATGCTAAAGACTCCGTTGGCCTGTTATTATTATATCTTGATAAAACAAGGTTACTTTACTGGCCAAAATAATCAAGATTACAGACCAAAAATACCAACACACAGTACACACAGTGAACCAGCTAATAGTGAATTGGAACATGGAAGAACCTCACAGGAAATATAAAGTTTATTGTGTACACTCTTAGCACATAGGGATCTTCTACTGTAACATTGAACCTACTGTTATAAGTGGAAATTTTTTTCGTGAGTGAACATAAACGCGAAAATTAAAATTGCGAAAATAACTTTTCCCAATAGAATGGTATTGGACATTGATGTCAAATACGATAAATTATTCCTCGCCATTTGGCAAACTGTTAAAAATATCTGTAGCGGTACTTTCCACTTATACAGTTTCATATAGTATAGGGAGAAGTAAACTGAAGTTAATTTCAACTATCCATGACCTTTCTGATGTTAACCTGTGAATTATGACTTGCTATTTCTTTACCACCAGTTGAAGTGGAACAGACCCCCAAAGTCAATTGCATAGATACAACTGTTAATAACCCCCCGATCATTTTGGTAAGCTACAGGTAGCCATTGTGATGCGCCGTGTTACTGCTACAACACGGGGCTAACCCTATCCTGATAAAAAACAGCAATGTACCACCACTGGAATTGGCTCAGTCACCACAGATGAGACAACTATTGGATGTTAAACCAGTTAAGGTACGGTTTCTAACTTGGTTTGAACTCTAGTAGCATAACTAGTGGGTATGGTTTAACTGTCCTACTAAATGTGGTCAATTCACTACTGATTAGACAACTATTGGATGTTAAAAACACCAGTTAAGGTAAGGTTCTAACTTGGTTTGAACCCTAGTGGGGGAGGGGTTACCTGTACTACTAAATGGGGGCCAATTCACTACTGATGAAATACATTTTGGTATCTGAAGAAGCTACTATTTTTCTCATATACCCTTTGAAGTTTAAGCTAAAATATTTCATTTGGCTGTTAGGAGCCAATGTGACCCATTTGTTCGACCAATATTAAATTTTTTACACAGTACCTGTATGTGGATTACAAAATCATTTTTAAGTTCTCACAATCAATGGTTTGAAATCGGCATGGCAACTTTACAGATGGGTTTTTGGAGGTTAAGGCCGATTCTCTCTACTTATATACTTAAATCGAGTCAATCACCCTTTAATTTGTTGTTGGTTTGCTTTTTTTTTAAAGGTAACATAAAATATCTCCCTCCCCAAGAAAATACAGAGGCTATCTTTTTTGACTCGCCATATGTTTGACCTAGGTAGGAGCGATCTATTTTTTTTTAAATTAACCATCGAATATATAGGTCGGGTAGACATCCAGGTGTCTAGCAAAACTATGCTCAGCACAATGAAACAATATGCCACTGCTGGGCATTGAACATATTTTGTGATTTATTGCGACACTTTGTTTTCACTTGATACTTTGATTCTCTGTTGGCCAAGTTTATTTTCCTGCTCTTGTAAATGTAGGTCACCCATCCTATAAGATTTTATTTAAGGTTTTATGACCCAATCGATGGTCCCGAATTTTTCATCATGATGATTTCTGCCTCACATGGAAGCATATCACCAAACCACTATTACAAGTTTTGAGTTTAAATCGAAAAAGTCACTATATTGTACTACTCAGTTGGTCCAATTAATGTGGATGACCAATTTAAGACCCATTTTTCTTAAGGTAGGATCATCGAATGGTCTTACATAAAAGACCATAAACCAAATCCCCTAATCAATTTAGTCCAAACTTGACTATGGGGTGTATGTGGATTAACTTCCTCCACATATTTTTGCCGTTTCAAGACAGTGCGATTTTTTTTAGTTGTTTTTTATGTATTTTTAAAAAAATTACCCTAATGTTTTGCACTGACATAATTTCCCGAGCCTAACTGTAAGACACTTTTTAGCTGAAACTCCAGGATGTGTGTATAAATAAAATACCTAAAATCTCACGTTGCTTTTTTATCAGTGTTTTACATTCTTTCGAAAAATGATTTTAGGGAAAAATAATTTAGGAAAAATTAAAAATACTGTTATTTCAAATAGAAACACTCAATCTGGAAAATCTAATGTGAGCATTTTCTAAATTTGATTGTCTTTGATATGACACCTTATTCAACACCAAGGGAGTTGTAGTTTCTTCTAGGAAAAATTATGAAAAGCAGATACTTCAGTATTTCTTGAAATACTCAACCAAAAAAGGTATTGTTGCGACCACCACCTCTTTGTTTTGGATGACACACAGAAAAATAATAAATTGTATGGATGTTTGATATTTCTCTAACCATTAAAAACAAACACCAATCTTATAAATCATCAATTACTTGAGAAAAAATTGAAATCAAATGTGTAGTTTTTCACAAAATTGGCCCATTTTGGTCCACTTTCTATACTGCCAAAATCAGTCCCTGTACAGTCTATGGGAATTTGAAAATACATTAGATGATCGCCAAAACCCCTTTTTGGAAAAAATTAAAATTTGGCACACATGTTTCTTTAACCAATACCAACATTTCATGAAAATTTCAGCAAGATCTGGATAATCCTACCATAACACCAAACGGTAACATTTACTAGGCCTATAATTCCACTTGGGTAATGAGAAAAATATTAAAAGAGCATTTCGTGATACACAAACTCGTCCCCTGACTTACCTCAAAAATGTTGAGATTTTAATATCATCTGAACTGTTGGCCTAAGTATAGCATGTGTGCCTAATCTTGTGTGCAAATTCGGCCTACTCTGGAAAAATTAGTAATTTTGTAGTTTCTCTCCATAAACAGATAGAAATTACAACGCAATGGCTTATGGGGCCGGCACTTCGATATAAATATTTGCTCATAACATTAAAATGCCTTGACAAATTCAACTTAAATTTTGCCATTAACCTTTTCTTGGGGATATCTAGTGAACCATAAACAAAGAATTAGGTGCTAGGATCAGAAATGCACCTTTAAAGAGACACTGGCACATTTGAAAAATAGTGCGCCCTCTAGATTTTTCAAAATTGAATTTTTGCACTGGTTGTAAAGCTTGTATATACATTAGCCCTCGCCTGAAATTATTAAGCCCAAATCAGCGCGCTTTTGGGTAAACAGAACAATTTTATAATTAATGTCGCTGGTGACATTAATTCAGCAGACGACGCAAAAATAGCGTGTAACACAAGAAAACACACGCTAGAGTTGATTCTCATGGCATGCACCTTGTTTGCCCGGACTGTGACCTTTGTGGTTTTAATATCAATGAGTATGAGTCTATGATATTCATGTAATACACACATTTGTTGATTAAAGTTATGGAAAACATGAAAGTTATCCTACAAATTACGTGGATGTCTTTAAGGAGTTTGGGTCATATATCAACTTTTGGCATCGTTCCAAGCCTCAATATCTTCCGCAGCCTGAAGCGTCGATTGCCCGCGCTTAACAAACAAGAGCGCACATTCCGCGTAGCAAGAGTTTTTACGCAAAATAAAAACATTCTTCACGCACGAGCGCGCGAGTATGGTGGATGCATGGGACCTTTGAACATGAACCATCCTTTCTTCATTGTGTTTTTCCCCGACATCTTGGAGGCAGTGAGGAATGGGGGAGGGGAAATTGGCCCTCCCCATTAGAGCGTTGTCCGCACATTTGTCTCGAACAGAGACTTGTGGCTGTCCCCTTAGTCTCAGCAGTAAAATTACCCAAATTTACATGAATTTCGTGATTATTGTTAGTCCCCATTTCCTCCACAATATAATTTCTGGTGCTTTCACTGTTTGAAAAATAATATACATGTATGTTGATTAGTTCAATGCATAATATGTAGATATATGCGGGTCAAGCCCGATACGAGACCTCATTATGCATAACTGCGCAAATGGTGCCTATCCATTATTTTTATTATTTTTTGGTATAGGCCTAATTCGTACTTTATAATCAGATAGACAAAAAGCTTTTAGTTAGGCCTACCCAATGTTCCGAATTTGGGTTCGGTATTCATTTGTGCTGGAAACATGTTTACTGCTTATGTGTGGGACGGTGGGCCCTTCGAAAAAATGCACTTTGATGAAAAATAGGGGGCGCTGTTTGTTTACATTTTGAAAAAATCGCTGATAGTGGCTTTAAATTCGAGGGGTCAGGTGAAGAATCCTCATTGACATGTCGGCCTTTTAAGACAAAATCTATCAAAACCCTAATATAATAGGTCTAAACCGGGAGTGATGCCGCCTCTCCTGTCACAAACTGCAGAATATAGGATTTAACAAAACGTATGATAACACGAAACTATAGGATTCAGAACATAAAAGATAAAAAAAAAAGTGAAAGCGAATGCTATAGGCCTAAATCGAAAGAATGATACCAGATACTCGCTGGTCACGCAACACTCAGAGACACGCGCTCAACACTTTGCGTATTATTTTGCATTTTTTGTCGGAGCTGTACGCACTAAGATGTCGCAAGGGTTCATTTTTTCAAGAAAAATACGTATTTTCGCATGAATATCTCAAAAGGGTACTCGGTGACCCCATGATTTTTTTTGTTTTATTAGAAAGCTGACATGAGTGCGCAACTTATATAAAAAAATCACAAAATTATGGCCAAATTTTTAGCTATAACCAAAAATGTCCTTGAAAAAATGATTTTTCCATAGACTTATGTAGTTAATTTTGGCGAAAAATGTGTATTTTGTAATGGTTTTAACTCAAAAGTGACATCGGTGACCCCCGATTTTTTTCTTGAATTTTTCGATCATATCGATGAAACCATATTTATGCGAAGTTTGAAAGGAAAATTATGGCGGGAAGTATATATGACCCAAACCCCTTAAAGGCTGATTCAGAGATTTCGAAATATAATTTTGTTGAGTAGTAATTGAAAATAGTCATCTAGAACTAAAGATAGTTACCTAGAATGCTTACTTCCGAAGTTAGAGATGAATCAGATTTTCCATTTTCATGCAATAAACATTTATGCACAGTATAACAGTGCCATAGAATACCATGTATAACAACAATTCCAGATCCGGAATTTTATTACAAAGTTATGATTTTCTATTTGAAGGACTTCGATTTGAGCTTAGTTATTTCACACAGTGATTAGCGTATTGACAACCATTAGGTATATGCAAAAAACGTGATTTGTTTGAAAATTGAGCGCGCCCTCGTCGGGAAATCTCTGAGTCAGCCTTTAACGTCTTATTAACGTCGCTATCTGTTTTTGAGTATGTTATTTTTATGTGTAAAATGTATCTCTATTCTTCCAATGGCCAAGACTATCATTTGAGAGCAACTTGAAGAAATTTCATATTTTGTGAAAATGTGCCAGTGCCGCTTTAAACCCCAATACTTGTATTTTTGGACCCTCAAAACTATACCAATTTTAATGTACAGGCTCACGTACTGACCCTAGTGCAAACAGATGTTGGTGTGCTTGAATATTCACATTGCTTGTACTTTTATCAATAAATGATAAGAATTGTCCCTTGTGATAAAAGTCAACTGAGCAGTGAGTCATCAATTAAAATGGCTTATAAAATGTACAAGTTCTGCAGTGAACATGCCGGGAACATGCACTGCATGTTATGACATCATTCTTTCAAAATTTAATTATTGAATTAATCATTAAGCTAGGGGCTCATTTTCATGTCATGTTATTCTTTTTATTTATAGGTTGTTCATAAGACAGCGGACAGGTTTGAAGGGCCGTTAATGAAGGTAATGTACATTTTATCATCGTTGATGGACTTTGTAGTTATGTAGTGAGCATTGCATGCTAGCAACTGTTTACTTACTATGTTTAATTACTGTGAGAATGTTGTGAACAAAATTTGTTGCATGATTGTTGTAGAAAACACACCTAAATCTTTGCGGCATTGTCTATACAAATTCACTAACTTTGCCAACTGCATTATTGAACCTCATTCATAATTTGGTTAGTGATCATGGCCATATGGAACAAGTGATTTTTATCAGTGGCGGATCCAGAATCAGAAAAGCAGGGGTGCAAGGAAGAGTTAAATATTGCGAGGTATCGGCAAACAGACTTATTCATGCATAACTCTTTATTAAAGTAGGATTATTGTTGTATCAAGTGGACCACTATACGAAATTCCTAGCTACAATACATGTGTAAAGAGTTAATGTGAACCAGTTCAACATGTTGGTTGATAACACGCAATTTTTAACTCTACTTTGCGCCCCTGCTTTTCCGATTCTGGATCCGTCACTGATTTTTTTAGTCATAGCGGAGTGAGTTATTGGTATGACCATAGTCACATTATGGAGTTCCAAATTGATACAATCATAGTCGTATGACTGTATATCATAGTCATAGGGAAGTGACAATTATAGTCATATTGAATGAGTGATTAGTGCAAGCTTGATTATATGGAGTGAGTGAACGGAACAATCATGGTCATATGGAAGGAGTGCCTGATGCTATCATATGGAGAGTGATTTGTACATCGTGTATGTTCTTTTAACATAAAATTCATTGTTTTGAGCTTATTCATACCAGATGAAAGTGGCGTGGTCTAGCGGTTAGCAAGCTTACCTCTGGACCAAAGGGTCCTTGGTTCGAATCTCAGTGGGACCACTTGCTGGATTTAATTTGGGAACTCAATTTGGGATTTAATTTGTATAACAGATATTGATTAAAACCTGAATACCACTTTCTCCATGGTTCATTTGAAATGGGCAAAGGAACCATGAAAGCTTGCACTACCCATCCGGTGTGTGTTTCATGTAGTATGTTTGAATGTTGCAATATGGCGCTGTTTAAGCTGCTGCTTTCAAGTTGCATTGTTTCTGTCTAGTAATTATTAAGTTGTAAAGTCTCTAGCAATTTGGCCTACAGGCCACAATTTGAGATTAAAATAAACCTTGATTATTATTACCTTGATTATTATTAGATATCATGCAAAAATACCAGGGCTCTATTAAAGCAATAATAGCACATTTTTTGAAGAGCGCCCCCAATTTTTAAAATTTGATATTTTTGCACAGTTACGTTGGTAATTGTCTAGGAAACTATACCTGCGAACGAGAATGCTAAAAAAAATGCGTATTTATCACAAAATGAGCGATTTTGTAATTAAAATTGGGATCCCAGATTGGACTTAACGGCAGAGCTGGAAATGCTACGTTTATGTCCGTCCATGATGACATAGTGCCACCTCGAGAAAATAACCTCTAACTTGACTTGCCTGAACTATTAAAACAACTAATTGATGAGCGTAGACACGTACATGGCGCTATTTCCCGGCTATTTCACATTGGAAGGCCGTTTCCAGCAGCCGTTGAATTATTATCGGGGCGATAATAATACAAAATTCCTTCGTTTGTGACACATACACATTTTGGAGCTTAACCATTTACAGGTATAGTTTACTAGCCAGCTACCAATGCAACCGTGTAAAAATCTCCAAATGTTTGAAAAATTGGGGGCGCTCTTCAAAAAAATGTGCTAATATTGCTTTAAATTAAAGTTAACCCCTACCTGGGACCCGTGCTAGGCACTTTCCTGGGCCTCACACACCAAGGGGTTTAGCAATAGAGATTGACAATTGAAAAAAAAACCCATGTGCGCTTGGCCGGACTCGAACCGGCAACCTCCGTATTGCTAGTGACGGCGATCTTACCAATTGAGCTAACAAGCCAGGGTTGGTAGAGGAGCGATAGATATTATCTATAGGTGTTAGGTCCGAAAGGTGTCCATCGCTTTCGGACCTTTTGTGACCCTGAAGGGGTATGGCCGTTTAGTGAACCTGATGGAATTCAACAAACTTTTGTTTTACAGAATAAAGTGTAGATTTCTGCACTTTATTTTGCACTTTATTCCGTATACGTCTGCTGAATTCATCAGTGTCACTAGTGACCCAGGGTCACTAAATGGCCAAACCCATCCTGAAGTAACAAGATAAAAATCTAGTGGAGGGCAAAAGTCACATGATATCTCCTCCTGTCCCTTCAATCTCCTGGACACTATATTTGTTTCTGATTGGTTCATTACATATTATAGACATTTGAGTAACCAATCAAAATAGAGTTTTTAAAATATTTCAGATTAACCCTCTTCAGACCTACCACCATTCTTACTGAAGTACTGATTGGCCAATTTAATTTTTTGTAGACTACCTGCTACTTGTGACCCACTGACACTAGTGACCCTGATGAATTCAGCAGACTTTACGGAATAAAGTGCACTTTATTCCATAGAATTCATCAGGGTCACTAGTGTCAGTGGGTCACAAAATGGCCATACCCCTGCTACTTTGTATTTCCATAGAAGTAATAATACATCTATGGTATTTCTCATAGGAGTTACTAAAATTGCTATGCTTAACTCAACTTTGAACTACTTAAAGGATTAGCAGCGATTTGCTAATCCGAAACATAGAAAAAAATCATCAAAATTCATATTTTTATATTTTTGTTACTAGCATGGATATGCGAACATAACCTGCAAGTGGTTGGCTTGAACTCTGTGTATTAAAGACAAGACAGTACTTTTTATCCGATTCTGTAATTTCTATACGTGCGTATCAAAATTCCAACTTGAGATCGAAAAAGCCTTTCCCGGTCAATGTCACAGATTTTCAGCGTGATATTGTGCATCATGATCAATACAGTTTGAACTCAAACACAAACATTATTGATCTTTGTTTATTTTGTACTGGTGTAAACCACAATCAGCTGTTTAGTGTAGATTTTGAGACGCCGTCACTGTATGTCTATTGGCGGTAGACGGTATGACAAATTTCCTCAAATACTCCATTTTTCACCATTTGGTTTGTTTCTACATTAAAGCAGTTATATGGAATTGTACACACTTATTCCTGATTTATAAGTTTAAAAAATGCATTTCCACATTTTTATTCTCTCGCATTATCGCTGCTAATCCCTTTAACCATGAGAGTGGGAGTGTTTTCTAATCATGCTGTTGGTTTCTGATTTCTGCATACGTTTGTGTGTACTAACAGACATCTAGATTTACCAAGTCATGGAAGCGTTACTGGGTGGTTCTTGAGAGGGGTGTACTAATTATCTACAGAAGAAGGTATGTCTCCCAACATATATCATGTCTCCCCTACATATTCATATTACAACATTTTATAAGCCGATTTGATTTCTCGATCAAGAGTAGGATGGTTGCAGTTCTTTGATAGCATTTGCCTCTTAAAAATCTAGTCCTACTAGAGTAAGGCATGATTTCTCTATTTTTTTTTTAGTGTATTGCAAAAAGACCTTCAAAAGTTTCTGTTGCAGAATTTTGTAGTATTTGGTGTGAGGAAAAAAGTTGGCTTATGATGCCTGACTGATTTTACTACATGATCATATTAAGAAAACAGATTTTCATTGAAGACCATATTATCTATTGAAAACAAGAGGAATCAAGATCCTACCTGTAGGACTACTGGTTAAGGCTTTGAGAAACCAGTGTATGAAGTCTTCCCATTAATCTTGACAAGTATGATGGCTTATTCTAGACTTCCTCACAGACTTTTGTAGTCTGTTATGGTTTGGGTTTTCAGTCAGGCATCATAAGCAAATTTATTCCTCACACCAAATACTACAAAAAAATTCAATGGAGATTTTTAAAGGTCTTTTGCAATGTACTAAAACAAAACAAAAAAACAAAAAACATTTTTTTTTCAACACTTGTGTGTGCTGGCCATCTCCAGGGAAAGATTAATATAAATATTCATCTGTTTTGGTTGGTTGTTTTGTTTGTTTGTTTATACTTCATAATATCAATATAATTGCCCTGGATTATTGAATACATTTCATCTACAGTTTCCACAAAAGAATTGTGGCCAGCGTAGGACATACCTGCCGTGTATGTGAAGAGTTCAGCAGAACACACATGTACATGCTTGTTGCAGTGGATGCAAAGCAACTCATTTAAATATGTCCATATATTGCTACCACATTGCAACAGAGTACTGAGTGTTCCATGCTGGCCACGATTTATTTGCAGAAATTATAAGTTGCATGGGCTGCTAGAATCATAATCATAAAGTTTTTTAAGGGTTATAGGGCTCTATAACAATTCCAATTTCACCATGTATCTGTCATTTAAGGTGCGCTACCTGCCCAAATGTCTCATCTTCACACCTACCTCGCCAAAATTGAAATTTTGGTATCGGAAGAAAGTTCCTATTTTTCTCATAACCCGAGTAATGTTTAAGTTTGCTAAATGTTTCTTTTAGATGATATAAACAAAGAAATTATAGCCTTACCCCCAAACGTGGTGACCCCACACACACACAATTCTGTTTGCTTCTAATATCCAAATGCTGGATCAATTTTGACTCAAAATTTGTAATTGGTTATTTTGGTGACAGGCTTTATGTAATGTAGAAAACATCATATGAAAAACTGGGACCATATACCTTCAATATTTACAATTTAAAAAACAGGATTTCAATTCACTTTGGTACACACAGAATGCCTGTACTGTTGGATTAGCAAATATTGTTGAATGCTTGATATACAGACCTTGTGTAACTGGGTTTAGCTAGTGGGACACACTATGAGAAAGAATCTGGTTGTGAAATTATATAATGTGCAGGATGTTTGGCTAATTCTAAATGATAATTAAATGTGCAACAAGAGATTTAACATAGCCGGTGTCCCTTAAAAAAATGAAAGTACTGATTTTTGCTTTCCATCAAAAATATCCCCATCTAAAAGGATTATTAAAGCTGAGAAATGTTTCTTTGGTACCAAAATTGTGAAATGTCTAATTTCGTATAGGAGCAAATACGAAATTCGGCCTGTTTCATATTGAATATGAGCAAATAAAAATCACCTTTTATCTCTCTTTTAAGACATTTCTGTAGCCAAATACAAGATAAAGAAATATATTGAGTGTCCTAATCTATATGAAATTACCATTATGACAATATTTGGGTGCCTCAAAATCTCTTGTTGCACCTTTAAGCCTATAGCCATAACATTTTGACCATTATTGTGAATGCCAAACAACAGGAAGGTAATCTAGGTCTCTGGCCTCATTATCTTTTGTATTGAAACTTATCACAAATGATGTGAAGGTTATACTGTAAACTCCGTGTTACACATAGTTTCCCTTTTTCCATGTTTGAAGCCAAAGAAATCCATATATGTTTTGTTTTATCTGTAGGGTGATGCTGTTAGCCGGAGTGAAGGCAGACAGGGCTTCTAAAATTAGACTCATGCTTAAAGGTGAGTGTATTTTTTTATCTGTCCATTCCCTGTTCTTATATTCCAACCATAGTCAATAAGATTTTTTATACCACGTTTATTCCCCTGAGGTCACCTACACATTGAAAGGAGGAATCTCCACTATGAGCTTGTAAATCTCAATTCCCTTGGCACAGTTCAGTAGATTTCATATACCACTGTAGTTAGACACAATTTAACACCCCTTTTTGGTACTATCATATTATGATAACCCAGATCACACCCCTCCCACCGAGGTCAGTTCATGTAATGTATGTACAAGTACAACCCAACTGAACTGTGTGCTTGGTACATGAGCTTATTGTCTAACTCATAGATGTCTACTGCCCCAGAGAACCTCATTCTTCAGCTGATTTTCAGTTCCAGAGTATAGACACCCCATTGTCCAAGGCCCCGCTCGGTAACATTTCACTAAGGGGCGATCCTACCGGTATATTGGTAATGGGGAATTTAGAGGGGGTGTGCCAACAATACAAAAATGCAGTACCCCAAACTTCAGTTCCAAGAACCCACAACCGTTTATCCACAAATCAGTCCATAGCCCCATGTTGAAAATTTGGGGCGCCACAGAATGACCAAAAATATTTTGAGTACCTTCCCCAGGTTTATCCAATGTCTAACCTTAATTCTTAAAGCTATTAGCGCTCATTACCTATTTCTGGCCATGTTCAGATGGGCGCTACTCTCGTTTTTATCGACCAGGGTGACAGCCCACAATACGCTAAGGCAAGATTACAATGTTTTTAATGCATTAGCATTGTGTTCGTGTTATCCCAAGTCCGGACAACAACAACTGCTTTGACCCTTATTTTTGAACGATTTTAAGCAGTGGCGACCCAGGTTTTGACCACCTGCATTAAAGTGGGGGGGGGGCAAACACAAGTGATACCACCCCTGTAAAAAAAAAAAAGAAACACACACACACACAGAAAACCCAGGCCTAGATTGATGCCATATGGGCTTACAATCATCATGTAGTAGCAACCAAGGTGTATGCTGCATTAGCTGCCAATTTGTCAGAAATTCCCATCACAACATCCCATGCCAAGTCTTGGTCATGTAGCTCTTGAAATGTTCTTCAAAATTATTACTAAAAAAAAAAACCATTTCAAGAGCTACTGACTGACTCAAGGAAGATAAAATGGTGGAGCTATCCTAATACATGGCAGCAAACAGATGTATCACATATGGCAGCCCCACACCAGATGTACCTACTAAATATGGCAGCTATTTGAATATACGATCTCTGTTGAAATCTACCATGACGAAATGTATGACTTGCATGTTATAGCGGCCCCTTACTGCCAATTCTCCATGGAAATCTGTGTTAACTGCATATCAAAGAAAAAATCCCGTTTACCTACAATGAAGTTTTGTAAAATTTGCACAGAAGTAGCTATTAGAATATGTAATCCAAATCAGATGTCCATTTAAACTATGTCGTTATTATATATGATTTTTATTCTGGTTTTTTCATAGTTGAGACTTTCAAACAGCTGTCGCACATACAAAATGACCCAAAAATTTACTCTACAAATAAATACTGAGAATTCTACAGACTTATGCTTCAAGTTTAAGCTATTCCTGCAACTTTCCATTATTTGACTATACAAATAAATACTGACCCTAATATTGGAATTCCGGGAGGGTCGGTCATTCCAATCCAATGAACAGCAAAACATAGCAATTGTTTTTTTCCGAATTGTGCCAAACAGAGATTCACATCAAAATACTTAAGTTTCTCTCTTTAAGACACTTCTTGTTGCCAAATACAAGTTGTAAGAAATCACCTATTGAGTGTCTAATCTATATGAAATTACTATTATGACACCAATATTTGGGTGTCCTCAAAATCTCTGTTGCACCCTTAATAATGGTATTGAACTTGTGATGATTTGAGCTGTGTCTATATCAATACCTTTACAGCACTAGCAGTGATTTGACATCAGAAAATAAAAAAAAAAATCATCAAAAATCAGATTTTGGCATTGTTGTAACAAGTACAGGTTCTTCAAACTATCTGCAAATATAATAAGGCCAGAAAGCAACCTAATAAGGACAAAATCGGATATATGTAGTATACTGTCCGCACGGAAACTTACTACAACACGTAACTGAATGGAGAGTCGTATCTTTGAAACACTGCGTTTCCTTCCTGTTCTGTCAATTCTTCAGTTGGAAAAAGTAAATTATGAGAATGATACAGACTATGCGTCAAGGTTTTGTTTAAGCTATTCCTGCAAATTTCATAAAATTGTACTCTACAAATAAATATGACCATAATATTGGAATTCCGGGAGGGTCGGTCATTCCAATCCAATGAACAGCACAACATAGCAATTTAATTGTTTTTTTAATTTTACTTTATTGCTTTAAGTTGAATTTCACATATCAGGTGTCCTAAAAAATTGAAGTACTGATTTTGCCCTGATGTAAAGCTTTCCATCAAAAATATCCCCATATGAAAGGAATTAAGCTCGAAATGTTTTTAGTGACAAAATTGTGAAATTTTATATTTCGTAGAGGAGCAATACGAAATTCAGCTATGTTTTTATATTTGAAATATAAAGATAATCAAAATCCTTCTTTTCTCTCTTTTAAGACACTCATGTGGCCAAAAGACCATGTAAGAAATTATTGCGTGTCTAATCTATATGAAATTACATATTATGATCACCATATGTTGTGGTCTGTCTCGAAGCTCTCGTTGGGCACCTTTAATAATGGTAATTGAACTTGTGATTGATTTGAGCGTGTGCTATATTAATACCTAAAGCACATTCGTGATTTGCTACATCAGAAAATAAAAAAAAATCATCCAACAAATCATGATTTTTACAAGTGTGTCCCACAAAAAACGCAACACTTGGTGGCAGGCGACATAAAAAAAAGTTTTTAAAAAAGATGTGGAAATACAATTTTGTGTGAGGTAAGATGGCCGGACTGTTAGCTTAATACCCCCTGTTTAATAAGTTCATAAAGGTAGAGTCAATAGTTTTAAGATATGACCCCCAACAATCAAGTAACCCGCAGAAAACCAATTTTACAAAATGAGGAGCTGGTTACCACACATGGCAATGAAGAACAGAATGGCAAATCAAATATTGATGGCCAATCAAACATTTACTTGCCCAAATTTATTGAAGAACAACTTTATGGGGCAAATGACTGCATTTACATAAGTATTACTTAACTGATATGATAAAATTTAACTTTTGCGTGATAAATTATGTTTCAGACGAGATAAAAACTATGACTACGTCATAGACCAAATTTCCATTCACATTACATAAAATGATTAATGCGTTGGGCTGCAACTTGCTGTACTGAAAAATAATGTTAAATTTCTCAACCTTTCTATTGAAAGTAAAATCCATGTTTTCACACCAAATTCAATCAACATCAGTATATTCTATTTGTCAAGTTTTAGGTTAAGATAATCTTTGAGTGCCGTCACTAAAATGATTATGAATGATTAGCTCTTAATCCAAGCATCTTATTTTGGACAATAGAAGAGTTTGTTGTTCTACAATACGAAGAGTTTGTTGTTCGCTGATCATACATTCTAATTCGATATTTAATTGTGTTAAAATGATGTTTTAGCTGTGATTACCAATGGAAACATTAATAATGGTTAAAACAAAAAAACAACCTAAAATTAAAAAAAAAGGAAAAGGTGGTTGATATACCAGATTTCCCCCCCTGATTGGTGTTCTGAGCGCAAAAACATACAGTGCCGTATTGTAGTTAATAGCGACTCAATTGGTTAAATGGTCCTGCAGGTTACTTGATTTCTGGGGTCATATCTTTAAAAAATATTGACTTACCTTATGAATTGTCAGGGCTATTAGCTAACAGTCTACTAGTCCCCCCCCCCCCCCTTCCCCCCCCCCCCCCCCCCCCCCCCCCCTCCCCCCCCCCTCCCCTACTTACAACCAAATAGAAATAGTTCAGTCACGTGCATGTTCAAAACTTATGTGCGATCTCCACCAAGTGTTGCGTTTTTTTTGGGGGCACACGGTATTTTAGTCATACTGTCCGCACGGCACTACGACAAACACGTAACTGAATGGAGAGTCGTCTTTTTTGAACACTGCCGTTTCACTGTCTTTTCGGTCAATTCTCAGTTGGAAAAAGTATTTTATCTTATGAGAATTCTACAGATCTTAGCTTCAAGTTTAGCTATGCCTGCCAAATTTCAGATATTTGAACTCTTTCAGATGATTCATCTGATAGTGTCGTTAAATGGGAGTCATATCCATTTTAATGGAGAGCTAAAAAACATGATTTGTAAGTCCCATCATAGAGTACTCTGTAAACATTAATAATTGGTCGACCAAAATGGTTCACATTTTTGCTCATAAAATTCAAACCAGAATCAAGAGGTAAGGAGAAAAATAGGAGCTTTCTTCAGGACACCAAAAATGTGGACCACTTCTGGTAAAAATCTGAGTTCTGGGGACAAGGCTTCTATTTGGGATCGCGCCATGGCCCTTTAAGTTTCTCCTCTTGTTGTATTTACATTGCAGACATGTGTTGACAACTTAACCACATTCCTTGTACAATTTCAGATTGAAATCACCATGTGTGGTTAGAACAGACAACTCAGACAAAACCAAAGTAGACAGAGTTAGTAAAAGCATAGCTAAAGAATACGATAATAACTTCAAAGTGACTTTTATAGAACCCATTATACCGATTATCATGTTTTTGAGGAGTCCAAGTGTTGAAAATATGTGGATCCGAACCATGTAATCATAAAATGGATGATTCGCCCAAAATTTATGCGTCTCGCTCTTCTTGCAACTCATAGCTCGACCACTTAATTTGGGCTAAAATCTGTATAGCCAATTTGTTAATATTAAAAAAACAAAAAAACCGAAAATTAAAAATTTTTCTCTATTTTTAATTTTTTACTTTTTTTATTTTTTGAATAAAAAACATTACAACATAATGAATGAATGACTATATACTACATATGTGTTTACATTATATTCAAATAAAACTTTGTCCAAAGCAATGGTTAGAGGCCTTAAAATCCCACAGAGCTTATATTGAGCACTACACTACCGCAGACCCAGGAGATGATGAGGATGCCGTGGAGGAGGACTTAATGTCTATGGGATCGATTAAAAGTGCATTACAAGTAAGTGATCGTTCGTTCATGTAAGTCATTGATAATGGCTTTATGTGTTAGGATTAGTTGAGCTGTGTGAGCTGATCTGGGGCCACTTGTATCCATGATACCAATGCTCCTACACGGCCCCCGGCTTTGAGGCTGGGGGCAAATCGGGAACAGTCAGGGGTTTTCACCATACTCTTATTTGAATAGTAAATGTATGACAGTGGTGACTCTTGGTCATGGACCGACAGCTTAAGGTAGAAAGATCCTAATCAAAAATGTTTTTTTTCCTTAAAGAAATAAATTTTCTATTTTGTGCAGATTTTAGTAATTTTAACCATGAAAAATAAAAAAATGCTAATTAATTAGCGATATTTTAATAATGTTTGTTTCCTTAGCAACGCTTTAGACCTTAGTTACGGGTATTTTGCAAAAACTCACAGAAATTAAAATAGAACCACTTTTGTTCTATACAGACCATGGAATCAGGCAAATACAACCTCTTTTACATCTATGGTTAGGTAAAGTAAGTGTAATGAACTACAAGAACACTGGTGATGTTAAAGTCTGACTCAGTAAGATATGCAAAACACTATTTTCAGCTATTTCTCAGCTTCTGTGTTTGGAGCAAAGTGTCATTTTTGATGCACAGTATCTCCAGTTTTGTTTTTCTCCAAATAAAATGCCATTGGCAGAGTTTGTTTATTTATAATGATTCTGCTTGTACTGACATTTTTATTTTTTAATAGTGTACCCCGATTTGAAGTTATGAGCATAAACATATTAATGAGCTGCAAAATTTGTGTAATTTTCATATTTTTTAATATTAATCAAAGCTTTTCATAAATTAGAAAAAATAAAATCGTCAGTACAAGGAAAATTGTGTGATCATCATAAATACCACGTTTTATGTTGATAGATGATACACTTTGGTCAGGAGAGCGCATCAAAATTTCTTCAAAATGGCAATCATTGGCGGCCATATTTGATCTCTCATTTCCATAATCTATTCAGAAAATGTCGGATTGCACATAATTTCCCATATACTTTAATATTATGTATGGAAAGACATGAAAAATGTTAAATTAAGAATTTAGTTTGATAAGGATCTTTCTACCTTAACATCCCTCCGAATGATGAGATACTTTCATGATTCATTTGCCCAATTGAACCATAGAGGAGAGTGGTATTCTGATTTCAATCAATAGCTGGTATACAAATCAAATCCCCAAGTACCCAAATAAATCCCAGTAAGAAACCCCAGGAAATTTGCGCCACAGACAAGCACTCTAACCACATGGCCACGCTCTCCAATATCTACCTTTTCTCCACCTCGTAAGCAAGTAAGTGATGCGGGGATATAAGAAATGCTTTTCATGGTGACATTGGGTAGATTGTGATGGTTAGACCTGGTTTCTGTGCACAATTGGTCAACCAATAGTTTGCGTACTGGCCAGACAGAGTCGACATGGACATAGCGACATAGATACTACCGAGTAGACACGGATTACTACCCATTAGACGTACACTCGCAGGCCAGGAATCCGTGTATTTTGCTGCATAGATGAATAGTGCACACACAGCGGCTCTGTGCACCATCACAAAGTAGCACGTGGCTCTCAAAAACCACATATGGTATTTCTCAAGATCAATTAATTTTTTTAAGATATTTTGGGCATATAATTGCATTTAAATTAATATACATTAATATTGGGATTTTGATGGTGCCTGATTCAAACTTTGAAATGCTTTATTTCAAAAGTGATAACAAATGCTAAACAGAGAAAGAGTATAGTACTCAATTTGCCTACTATCAAGATGGCGAAGTAATAACTGCAGGGTAAATACAAAGTGACTGCATGCCTACTCTCGGACTATCCACACCATTTATACCTTAGAATTCTCTCTACCTCGTAGCCAACTACAAAGTAGCCATTAGGATAGATACTGTAGAGGAGACACGTCACTGTATACCTATACTCTGTCCAGCTCGAAGTATGAAGTAGCGACGCGGGCGTATACATTGTACCGACTTTCAGCGCGCGCGTACGCAAAGCACAAGCGCACTACAACTGAAAGACGGCACTGGGTATACGCGCGCGTCGTCACTTCATACTTCAGACAAGACAAAGTATAATAACTGTGTACTTTAGAAGCTATATGGCATCGCAACCAGCTCAGTATGTACTGTGCAGTATCTGTTGCGGTAGACACAAGGTAGCTGTGTATAGGTTATAGGTATCGGTTACCATGTAAGAATCCGGCCATGTACATCAGGGAGTCTATAAATTAATGGAGAGGAAGCCTGTCTCCCGGAGGTGGGGGCACTCAACTTTTTTTACAGGTAGGGATGTGTTTCCCCATTTTCTGAACTTGGGGGCTTGTGAACTGATTTTATCTCCGAAAGTAGGCACTTGGGAACTGAAATTTTGAGAAATTTGCAGGCTTGGGAGCTGAAATTTGGCTAAAATTCAGCTTCTGAGGCCAAAATGTTCTGAAAAGGGGACCATAAGAACTGAATTATGCTTCAACTGGGGGTCTTGAGAACTGCTGGAGAGAGGCGAAATGGGGGTCTTACGGGCTGTACATACCCGTACCTCTTTCCAATGTCATTACCCCCCCCCCCCCCCCCCCCCCACCCGGGTTCGTCTTCTGTTGAGTATGAACTGATTGGCATAATAAATTCATCTGAGCAGCACCTGGTGACACTATTATTTCATTGTTACCACACTTATTGTCCCTGCTGATCAAGTTTGACAGGAGACACTGAAAAAAGCTTTGTATGCGGGTCTGTGTGTGTGTCAGTTTATGTGCATAGTAAAAATTGTGTAACCCTGCTGTTTTCAGAAGAGACTTGGAAGGATAGTGGAGCTTCTGACCTACTCATGCATGTGGGGTTCAAGGGGGGGGGGGGGTTCCATGTGGGGTCAACAGGGCATAATGATGCACCAAGTTTGGTTGTTAAATGGATTAAGGCATAAAAAGGCATTAAACTCCTAAACACCTTTCTGTAAATGATAAAAATTTACAGGAAATAACTGCACCAATCATTGTTCGTTCGTGCGTGCAAGTCCAAAATCACAGTGGCAGATACGATCCGTCTTTAACCAGCTGATAGGTTTCATCATCAGGTTGATCAGGCCTGGAAATTCTCTTGGGGACTTGTAGACCTCACAGTCATCTATGATGTTGCTAATGGTTGTGGCTCTCCACAATCGCAATTTGGTGAAAAGTTCTACTCGATCTTGTGAAGGAAGTTCTTTGTGCGACCATCGCCAGTTCTGTGTCTGTTGAGGTTGACCCATGCTTTTCCTATCAAGGTCACAGCCCCCGGGCCTGCTAGATGGGCTGTCCAAAACTGCTTTAGGTTCAGTCGAGGGATTGGACCATGACTCATACCATCTGTCCATTGATCAAGGGGCTTGATCAATAGGGATACTGTGACGCAGTGTCATGGATGGGTAGCAAAGTGATTAAGTGGAATTCTCTGATCCTCAAGGGGTTGGTGGGGGGAGTAGGTACCAGGTTTCATCAAATTCTGGAGCTTGATCGGGTCTGAAGGTTCCTCCATAAAGATTTGCAGAGCTATGCCAGACAGAATTGGAAGTATTCTACAGGCTCGCAACAAAAGGCCAACACTAACACGTCTCCTTGCATCTTCAGAACGACATCAATCTTGTGTTAATGTACACTGTGACTCCAATACTGGTGCGGCGTATGCAGCAGTGGAGTATGCCAAGGCAACAGGTGATGTATGTAAGTGTCAGAAAGATGCACCCCGTCCAGTTCCTACGAGCCTTCTGAGGAGGTTGAACGAGACTGAGTCTTGGCAGCGATGCCTTGGTGTGTTGATGAAAGTAAGGCTCCGGGCAATTGTGAGGGGGCCAAGGTTCTTCGGTGTTGGTCATGTGAAAGTTTCTTCCCCTCATGCTTGATGTTAAGTTCTCTTTTTGCGCAATGATTTGCAAGGTGGAAAACAGAGCGGACGGTCTTGGGTGTGCTGAGTTTCAAGTGCCAATTCCGTGGAAAATTGGCTTACAGTGATTTGGTCTTTCTGACCACACGGTTTCTAAGGATCAAATGAATCAGCAGATAGTTCCAAGGCGTGTCGTCTGCGTAGGAGTATTGCGACCTAATCCCCTTGGCATATATGAGACTTAAGATGTGAAAGAGACAGGTGCCGTACGAACCTTGTGGGACCCATTCCGAAGTTTGCGCTTACTGCGTTGCCCATTGATGTCTCAGGTACGGAAGAGCTGTCTTGGATGAGCAGCATAATGAACTTGACAGCTTGACATCAGGGAAGATTTGAGTAGCTTGAGGTAGATCCCTCTATGCCAGACTGTATCGTACACAGCAGTTAGGGTCGATGAAGATGCTCCAAACTTCTGCTTCTTATGGAAGGCTGTCTCGATTACATTAACTGTTTGCTATCTTGATCAGTTGTTGATTTACCTCTTCCAAACTCAGCTTGAGTGCGGGGTAAATTTGCCTCGACCCGTATCATTGATCCTGCCGAGTATCAGTCGCTCAAAGCAGTATAGACGTGAGATAGTAGAGAGATGGGTCTTGTAACTCTTGGCTCATTTGCTGGTTCTTGGGCTTCAGGATGGCAGGACCTTGAGGTCTTCCACCCGAGGGAATAGTGCACAGTTCCCATGCAAGTAAAAAGGAAGAGTTGGAGCCATCGTCACAGCTTAGGGTGCCATATTCTTCAAGACTTCTGTATGGATGTTGTCATTGCAGGAGCTTTCCCATTCTTGAGAACTTAACTGCTTCGGGTGATTCTATCGAGGTGACTGGTGGGACATGGGGCTGACGGTGGAGAGGTTGTAGAACGCGTTTAATCTCTGCATAACAGCAACGAGAGTGGGCTTTCGCTTTGGAGCTGTGGTCTTGCCACTTTCCATGTTGACAAGTACTGACGCGATGGAGTTTGCAGAGACAAGGACACTGCTTAGCTGGAGCTACACCCGGTGAGCTTGTTGATGGTGTTCCAGCCCTTGCCCTGGGTTGAGTAAGAGTAAAGATTGATATGGATGTTTCCTACTCCCATCTGGTGCATCTCTTTTGGCCAAGCAGATCCAGTAGTGGTTGACCTTTGCTACTCTCAGTATGCAGTGGTATACAATTACACTTTTTATAACTCGTCGCATTCCCTGTCCCAACAGGGGGGTGTAGGGATCCTTCTGCCCTTCTTGGAAGGGGTGTTTAGCTGTTGTGTTGGAGCATGGAGCAGAAGTCAGAATATGCATAGTGATGTTAGATGAAGCCGGGTCGGGCAGCGTGGGGAAGTTCGTGGTGGTTGTTTAAACTTGGACCGGTTGGCTTTCCTGAAATCACCTCTTTCGGTAGAGGCTGGAGATTGTGAACTTGATGTCACTGGTGACAAGGATAGGGCCAATGACGATCTAGGAAATCAGGAGGACAGTTCTGGAGCCGCGGGATCGGCACCCCTGTCGCTGGTGACTGGTGAAAGGTTCGGAGACAGTCCATGTCCCATAACTGCTTGAATAGAAAGTAGGGGGATCTACTATCACACAGCAGTTGGAGGTCTTGGCTTCAATCCATTCAAGAGCGCTGCCATGCTTGGCAATGTTGGGTACACCATGCGGTATTTCTACAGCTGAAATCTCCGCAACGAAGGCAGTCGCGAAATACTGGCGGAGTTGAAGTCTGCCTCAGGCTGGTGGTGGCTTCTAGATGTTGGTGAAGTGCGGGTTCCATTGCTTCAAACGTTATCCACTGGATCAGCGAATTCATTGAAGGTTGCAGGGTTGATTCATCTTGTAAGCCTTACTTCACATAGGAAGCGATCCCATGCTTGTGTGCGGAATGAAGCAAAATAAGGTCAAAACCTTGATTTGCAGCTTCTCTTCAGCTTCGAAGTGCGTTTTTGGAGGAGGATGATATCTACTTGTTCTCCATGGAGAGCTGTAATGATGATGTCACGCTTAAGCATGGGTGAGGACCTCCAACGTTTTTTTTGTTTTCTTTGTTTTTTTCTTTTGTGTGTTTTGGGCAGGATACAGACTTTGTGCTTGCAATAAGGAAAAGTTACTTGTGAGAGCTCAGCCACCGCTTAGATTTGGGGTGGGTCTTCAAGATGTCAACTGGGTGTTTTAAACACAAGGTTTGGACGTAAGTTGTTGAATCAGTTAGACACAACAGGTGATGTGACTTAACAGTGCCGCCACAAGAAGGCTTCAACACGATCCAATCATAATCATGTCAAGGAAGTCCACCAAGAGAGAATGATGAAATTCTTGATATAACTTCAACATCAACTTCAACTTTATTTCCAAACAATTCATATTACACAAAAGCAATAACTAAACAAAATTTATGGCGGAGGTGACCAAAAGGCAATAAGACCAGACTGGGGTCCACCCCTGAACGTTATGTTACAATTATCTTTAAAAAAAGGTTTTTGTTTAAAAACAAAAAACACGATAAAACGCCTCAATGCACCATGATTCCAATATCAAATTGAAATCGACAGCATATTACAGTATAATAAATAATGCAAAAATTATTCTTTATATTTGGAAATTAGTTCACTGTTAACTTGTTGCGAACTGAGGTCCTGATTCGAATGTGCGATGTTCCCCAAAATTGTTCCACCGAATAGGACGTAGAGTTCGCACGGATGATCAGTAAAATACTTTCTGATTTCGCGTTAAGATTAGAATTGTTGCTTTTCTCGTGCCATACTTGCGAATGTCAGACCCGTTGCTAAAATAACCGTTAAATATACTCGGCAATTTGTTAATGGGGAACATATTATACATTAAATTACCAAGCTCTAGTTGTATATCTCTCCATATTTATGGCGTTATATCTGGCAAATAAAGGTGCAGTATGGCTTTTGTAATGGCTATTTGATATTGTACTCACTGCCCATTTTGACGTGTATATCTTTATAGTACGTTTTGCAAGTATTCCCCCCATAAGATTACAGTAATTTATATTAAGAGCAAAATTAGAGACCGTACAGCGAGGAAAGTATACATTCCGGTATAAAATGTTTTAAGTTATTAAAACACCAATGTTTCTTGAGATTGTTTTGGTAGATATCAATATGACATATTTCCAATGTAAGGTTTCATCTATCAATACACC
>JAMKCH010068937.1:0-19334 GCA_023653785.1 Ophioderma brevispina
AACTGACAATTCATAATTTTTTGTTGTTTTGAAGGTGGCGCATATCAGTAAAACTATCACCATATATGGCTTTCTAATACCCAAGGTCGATCTCCCCATATTCTTTTCTTTGATGATTTTTGGATGCTATCACCAATATTATTTATATGACAGATATATACAATTTGTAGGTTTAATAAGGTTAAAGGTCTCAGAAGGGAATCCTACCTAGACGTTGGCAATGGGTTTTTTAGCAAAACAAAAATACTATGGATTTTAACGGTCCCAGGCCTGAGGCCAAATCCCATCCTTAACAAAGAAGGACAGAAGGACACCACTACTTTCCACTCCTCAAAAGCTCCTATAAAGCGTGTTGTCCTCTGAGCTTATGCACCTTCTTACAAGGGTATTATCTGGACATTGTATCGTACTTGTCCAAATACCTCTCTTTGTATATTCCTTGCAGGCCAGTCTTGCGGTCTGGAGATGACTAGATGCTCCTCACACTGTTTCCTCGTCACAATAAAGGTCAATAAAGTGACATGGCTTTTAGCAATGCAGCCCCTACCCTACGAACTCGTTGCCCATCTCTGTTCGCCACTCCAGTCTCTCGTTACTTTTTAAACATGTTTAAGAAAAAAGTGAAATTTCAAACGCCATTTCCTAAGCGTTTATCATGTCTTATATGGGATAATATATCGTCTCAGTATTTTTATTGTGCTACTGTTTCTTATCTTAGATTAGATGATTAATGTTAGTTTCACCTAAAGGTTATTACTCTAACTCTATCATATTACGGGTTTATTTACTCGTTAAATCTTCATATTATCGGTTCAGGCAACCGAAAATTTCCCCCCTTTTAAATTTGTAAACGCTTTTATACCTTAATTAAAGGCACTATATCAATGAATGTTGTATTGGTAAGGTCTAAACACATTTTTATCGATGATATAACCAAATACACAACAGGTAATGGCATTTAAGAGTTTTAAAAAGATCTTTGAATATGACCCCATCTTGAAATTGGAGCATGCTAAACGAAGCACTTTAATCAGATTGGACTTTCTAATTGTGAAAGACCTATAGCTCAATATTATAAATTACATTTTATTATACTTTCTGGATGAATGTCAGTAACATATTACAAATGATGCGGTTAACTTAAAAGTTTAAAAGAGTTGTAAAGGTGGCCATATTGGCCACCATCTTAAATTTTGAGATTGTTTGGAAAATGGACACGATTACCAGAAAATGTTCCTACCTGGCCAAGTAACGACTTATAATGATTTTCAATTTGCACCTTTATCACATTTTTTGCAAGCAAACTGTCTTTTACAAACTAAAAAAAAACAAATTTAAACCCTCGTCTGACCGAAGGGGGGGGGGGTGTTTCCCACCCCCCCCCCTTCAGGTTTTTTCCCCGGCTTCTAAAACCCCCCCCCCACCCGTTTTTTGGGGCGAAATTAATTTACTGTAATGTTCATTGACATTTCCTGCTCCTTTTTAATAATAAAATTTAATTTAAAATAATAAATATAAAAATCCAAAAAAACAAAATCACCGGGGGTATAGTAAGATACAGGTGATCCCAAAGTGATTGGAAGGGGGGGGGGGGGTGGTGGTAACCACCCCCCTCCGAAGAGAAGTACCAACAATCCTAACCCAAACAGGACCATCACAGGGCACTTGATTTTGGTACCATAGATAGCTGGGTCCTCCTCTTTCTTTCCATTGATAACCAAAATGAGTAACCAACATGCATAGCATTAACGTCACAATGACGTCATAACGTTTGCATGTCAGCACACGGCCATTGCCATAGACACACACAGTGAAAAATTCATTTTTTCGCCAAAAAAGGTTAGGAAATCAGATTTGCATGCGGTTTTTGACTCTACTTGATGGGAAATGACTAGTTTTATATAATGAGACAAAAAGCATTTTAGAGCTATAATAAGGTGTTTGAGTGTCGCTAAAAGTGCGAAATATCAATTTTCCACCCTATATTCGTATTTTCGTACTTTCCTCAACATATTACGTCAGTGGTGACGTCATAATGGGGATTAGTACTTATTTTGATACCAATGGAAGAAGAAACTCTAAGCTATCCTTTGTACCATTTACAAGGATCGGGTGTTCAGTAAAGGAAAATCACCGGGGTTGTGGTAACCACCCCCCCCCCCCTTCGGGTAGTTTTGTTATGCCAAAATGGCTCAGGTTACGATGTTTTCATACTACACTTCGTATAAGCTGTCATTTGAAATTTTAAGATGGCTGCCAAACCCAGTGATCCAATGTTTCTATCAAAATATTTAATTAAATGTCTAGACCATGGAAACGTGGATATAACCACTGGAATCATGCCTCTACCAGTCTTAGAACCGGGATATGGCAAAAGCGACTTTATTTGGCGGCCCTTTGAAATTTAATATGACCGCCAAAGGCAAATGAATGATCACGTTGTATCAATATCTTTTTTATTGGATTCCTTGGGACCTATTAAAAACGAATGATGGGTTGGTTTTATTTCCCTATACGTATTAGAGGCGGGCGGAATCATGCTGTCTACGAGTCTCAGAAGTCGAGATTGTAGCCAAAAATAGCTGGCCATAGTGCCAAATCCACACTGGCGCGATAGGGGAAGTGAAGAAAATCTGCCAACTATTGATTAGTTATTGGTTTGTTGATACCGTAAGCTGTTTCAGAGATTAATTTGTAAGGTGATCTATCACCATCCATAAAAACCAGGCCAACAATAATTCATAAGGAACCTGACTACACCGCCTAGTAGGAAAAACGGGTCGGTTGTTTGGTCATGTGAGGCTGTGTGTGAAGCGAAGCTCTTTAGTCCAGATGGTGGTCAAGTTGCTTTTTGCGAGTGGCCTTGGATTTGTACACGTAAGTCAGGTTCACGAGGTCCTCTGTTAATTTTCTAGGTAGAAAGAAAAATGAATATGTTGTATCGCGTTTTGCTGGAGATGTGCTATAAGATTTACTGTGTGATTTTCTGGTTGGGCCGAGTTACCGAAGCAGCAGGTTTTCAATTGGAATGGCGAGGTGGACCCTGGCAAGCTTTCTGGAAGGCAGCAAGCCGGGCGATCTTTCTCCGGTCTGCTAAAGGTCTCCAACGGAGATCTTGTAAAATGCCAGATACGCTGCATTGCCAGCTGTAATTGCTGACACACAATGCGGGCTGCTCGACGTGAACTGCCTCCAGCTTAATCAATCAAATCAGCTGATAATGCCCAGATGGCACGCAGTACGTACTACAAAGAGGTCTACATGGCGTACCCGGGGGGGGGGCTAAAGCCCCCCTCATCAAAGTTCTCAGAAAAAAGAGGAAGGAAGACAGAGGAAGGGAGAAGAAAAAGAGGCAACAGAGACGGAGGTGAGAAAAAGAAAATAATAGAAGAGGAACATGGTAAATTTATTGAATTTTTTCTATACAAGTGCGGATCAAAAAGTGTCGGAAGAAGTGCGCAAGAAGGCGTTTTCAGGTCTTGCAAACCCTAAAACTCAGGAGCTTCCAGTGGCTCTGCCCCCTGGACCCTGCCGGGCGTTGCCCAAGGACCCCACCAGGGGCCTAAGGACGCCACCTATTGGGACTTCAAGGGGGGTTTCTAAAAAAAAAAATCCACCCACAATATGAGCAAAAAAAAATAATCCCACTTTCCATTTAAAAAAAAATACCGCATTTTTTTTAAAAAGGTTAAAAAACTTTACCTGTGGAAAAACACAGAAAAAAATGCCCTGTACTACGTTGGAAAGTATCTATTAACCATAAAATTGGCATTTTTTCATATCAAATATTACGTAGAAATTTAAATATGTTGAAAACTAAATACTCCAAAGATTCGCCCGCACCCACACCAGCATCGCTTATGCGCGGCACATGGCTGCATGCGGCCCACTACATCAGGAAAAACAATTGATTTTGCTTTGCAAAAGCAAGTTGGTCATGCAGTATAAAATAATATTGTACCATTCAATCTTGCATGAGAAAATGGTTTTGGAAATGTGAACAGCAAGGGTTCCGCACTTCGCCGCACTCACCCTGGCAGCTTTGATATACGTACTATCCATAACAAATGTTAATCCCTCACTATATTTACTTTTGCATGATATAAAATTATTCTATCACATTGCATGGGAGGAAAATGTGTTTTGGAAAGCTGATATACGAACTCTCGAAGAAACACTTATGCTAATTCAAACACAGACTTACACCATTACTATTATATATGTTTTTGTTTAAAATGGATCATACCTAATAAGCATTAAAAAGCAAATAAATTATGCACATGTAAAGTGAACCACTATCAAAGTGTTTCTTCAAAATTACATGGGGAAAAGTGTTGGAAAGCGAATATTGCAGGGTCCGCGATTCCGCGGAATTCCCATTTTTACCCATCAACGTTATATGACTTTTTTAAAATGCTGATCATACCTTTATAGCATTAACAAGCATTAATAAACATGTAGAGTGATAACACTTATAAGTTGTTTTTATCAAAATTGACATGGGGAAATGTGTTTGCGAAAGGAATATTGCAAGCGTTCCCGCACCCACTCCCGGACAGCTTGATATACGATCTGCAAGACCACTTTTATGACTGATTCAAACAAAACCTATGACTTTAAGGAACCACTTAAAAATGTCAAGATTCTTCTATCAAGCAGGGGGAAAATGGGTTTTGGAAAGTACATATTGCAAACAAGGGTTCCGCGCTTCGCGCGGGAGGGGAACCCCCCCGCAACCACCACAGAGCGCTTCATATACAAAACTCTCCATGAATAACTTTATATGCTTAATCAACAAACTTTTAAACCATCAACATTTTTACTTCTTGTATTATGTCAGGCTAATCTAGTGTAATTAACAGCAGTTATCTAATAGTAACGCTGACGGATTCGGCGCCAGATCAGTAGCGATTAACCTTCCCATTGAAACCTTGCTTGATGATACATGAGCAGGAAGGCCATTCCATAAGCCTAAAGAGGAAGGGGAGAAATGATATTATGTGGGAGGCCAAGCACAAAACGAACTTCTTTACACATCTGTAGATCATATTGAAAAGCGCGCCACCGCTTAATATAATAACCTTAGTTGGGTCACTTGATGCGCTTATAACCCAAAGCACCACCAAAGCCAGGCGGCCATGTGCCCAATTTTCAAAATTAATTTATTGTTTTTTTTTTTTTTTTTTTTTTTTTTTTTTTTTTTTTACAATTGTGTATGTGTTTGCAATAATCGAAGTCCATATTAGCGAAAATGTTCTGACATCGTCTTTAGTACACTTGACAGTTTTGAATATAAATGCACAAAGCAACCACAACTTCTTCAAACACGTTTCACCATCCATGGATACATCGTTCCATTATACGTTTTGATAGCGTAATTATTTCCTATGTCTTATTCACGTCACCGAGCTATCGAAAACCTCGTGTCACCGCGCAGTGTTTTTCCCCGATGGTTACGATGCACAACCCGATGCTTGGAGATTTTGGCCCGAAATCATGCATCACAGGAGGCATATATTTTCACTCGATCTCATTAGGGGCGATATATTCTTATGTGGCGCTTTATTCCGTATGTTTGATATGTGTAAAGTATTATAAAAGAACGAACTCCTGCCGGCTCGGATTGCGTGGAGTGGTCTGTGGGCGTCGTCGGTATCTAAAGGTCGTGGGTTCGAATCCCACTCCAGGAAAATTGAGTTTCTGATTTTATTTGTATTTTAGCGTTGGAGATTGGAATCATAAAAAACAGAGAGTTGTGATTAAAGTAGGAAAAATATTGAATAGCTGCCTTATGAGATATAACTAAACGGTCATGGTCTATGGAGCAGATTCGGGCCAGAATTCCGATGGGCGCACAACCCCGTGAAGTAAGTGGGGGGAAGAGATCACACGACAAGCATCATGATGGTGTGACGTCCGTAATTAGCAAGTCGTGTTCTCGCTTTGTGGTGATTTGAAGGCTTCTTTAGGCGGGTGTTATCGCAGTGGAGTAGCGCGGACACGGCGGTCAACCTAGGATCCTTGCATAAATATGTGAGTGTCCGGTGAAAGTGTGTTCGTGCCAAGTTGGCCTTGACTTTCCAGCTAAGGTCATGAGACCCGGATCTGAGCGCCTAAGCCGAGGATCAACTGAAAGCAGTCAGGTTAGCAGCTGGTGAGAGATCTTTTAACTGCTAATCTACCTATAATTTAAGTGACCACAATAAATTTCCAATTGTTTCTATCAATGCATGGGGAAAATGTGTTTAGAAAGCAAATATATGCAAGGGTTATGCGCTTCGCGCGGGAGGGGGATTACCCCCATACCGCACCACCCCGAAACAGCTTGATTACAAACTCTGCATGAATAATCACTTTATGCTTATTCAAACAAAAACTTAAAGAGATCATCACGCTACGACTTTGCTGATTGTTCTCGCTGAGTTGATGGAAGCGGCATGTTGCCAACAAATAAGCGGGTAGATGGAAGGTAGAATTTTAGCGCATATTATAGTGGTATCACAAAATGTCACTGCATCTTCTAAGTTTTAAAAGCGCGGACTAAAGTCAACCCGAACCGCTATTCAGATGTTAATGCTCGAGTAGATCCATACATATAGATTCCCTCAATACACAGTGCTATAAATCACTGAAATTCCCCGCGTAAATCAATTGAGACCTCAATGAGTACTTGGAATGACATTATTTGTATATGGCCAGCTGAACGGTAATGTGGGACAGGTGGGATTTCATGGCTCTACTTGCGGTTAAAATATAGGAAGACTACTCGATATATTTATGAGGTTAATCTGTGAAGTAGTTATTCGTTGATTGGAATATAATCACTGCAGATGTGCGTAGATTCAAAGACATACAATCAGTATGGGACAAAATATAGACATGAAATAGCAATGGCCGCGAGATGGCCGCAACGTCACTAGGGCCGTGAGATTATTGGTAACTGGTGCGCCATCAGTCCCGATTACAGCTTTGTCTTCAATTAGCTAATTTATTTTATTGTATATCATCAATGTTGGATCGTTTCTAACATATTTATCACATAGTAAACCAAACACTAGGTGTTATGTCCCTTTAACCATCAACTATTAGTTTACTTTTTAAAGAACTGTGATCAACTAACCAAAAGAGGTTCTATATAGATAGAGAGGCAAAAACGTTACGTAATCTTTGGAAATTCACCGTCTCGCAAAGAAAACCTAGAGTACCAACAATAGAAAGGCAATGGCTGCCTCCGATTCTTTCCAATTTACTGTGGGTGCCGTTGCATATACACTAATCGGTAGTGATACAATTAATGTATGTGTTAGAGGTGGCCAGGTATAATAACAGTGTACCTGGATCATTGGTTGCAGATTACTCTTTGTTCTCATAATGCAATGAGCGCCTAGGTGGAAAAGATGATTGCATTGAGGCGGTTTATTGAATCAAGACGACCCTGATGTGTCATTTCAGTTGTTGTGTGGCCATGGGTTAGGACAAAATTTAACACCCATAGCAACCAACAGCCAAACAACTGTATTTTCGGCGGATTATTGTTTGTATCGAATTGACATTATGGTGGTATACAAGCAACCAAACTGATTTAATTATTCCGTGCACTATTCAAAATGTCTGCCGCCCAGCACGGACGAATGGTTTTGAATGAGTTTCACCCCCTTGATAAACCTTGTATGAGAGCCACGTAAAGAAAAAGGGTTGTCAACAGGCTTAAGAAATTGTGTCGGTCCGTCTGTGCAATGGCAGTAATTTATTCTGCCGTTCGATATTGCATTTCAATAGGTGCATTCAAAGCGCCAATCGATTCGCTCAGGTATTCTAGGGGTTGCTAATTGACGCATTGATTATCTTGTAGCGTGCTGGTCAGTGCTTGGCTGTTGTTTTCACAAGTGCATCGGTTTCATCAAATGCGGACGTGTGGTCAGTTTTTCTGAAAAATTGTTCTACTTTGTGAATGACTTGATTATTCGGCAATTGGATGTCCATTTCGTGTGCCCGGTGTTACTGTTACTATGGTTTTGACATCCTGCTGCTACCGCATTGGTATAATAATCTAAATCCAGAGAGTTGCTTCAGAACAATCGTTGTTTGGATCAGGTATCAAGATATTATTTGGTGCCGTTTTGTCTGTGTCAATTCCAAATAAAAATGCCTCGCGGTCAGGCGATGGAGAGAGAAACCAGTATTACTGATTCATTGAATCAATTGGAACATTATTGGACGGACCATATCACATCGCAGTGCCGTAGTTTAAGCCGGTTAAGAGCTCCAGTAGTGTAAACAACATATCTGTAAGTTCGTTGAACCTACCGTGGAATGCGTTATGTTGGTGCCAGGCGCTAGTCAACAAAATGCTGAGAGTAGCCATAAGCTTACAGTGAGGCGTATGTAAGGGGTTAGGACTACGTCATGATCAACACCCGATGGTTCAACTTCAGGGCAAGGACAGACTCCGTTAGCCAAAAATTATAATTGTACCAACAGTTTGTGTTGCAGGACAATAAACTATGGGCGTTATTCCGGCAACCAATCCTTGCTAGCGATACCTCAGCGGAGGCAGTCATGCCCAAACAAGGCAAAGGTATTCGGTTTTTTCGGCTTCTAGTAATGAAACCAGTTGCCCAAGGGTACACTAAATTCTGGCTGGTGGTTCTTGTTGTCAAAATGCTAAGTCAGGTTTTTCGAATATTTCACCTAATCAATGATCATCAGTATCCAATGTTATCCACAGCTGTTGAGAGGGAACGTTATTACGTTGTCTGGGAATAAACAAAAAAATATCAATGGCGACACACTTTTTTACAACTATTTTGGGTATTACTTCCACTAACTACATCCTGTTCTAAATTGTCGAAAGTTCATTGCGGGCAAAATTTGTTTGTTCCTAAAATTCTGTTTTCCACGCCAGTTTTCAGGAGAATTGGAGTAGAGAGGGCGTTTCAACATACATTTCATGACGGTGTATGTCCCTATATGGCATGATTCCCGCATTGGATTTTTTTGGTTTTTCGGATGTGGGTAGGGTAGATGCACTTCTGAAATCACAACTACTTATATAAGTTGTAAAAATTTGCGTAGACAAATGAGTATAAAATAACGAGGAAATATAATAGGCGGTCTTGTTTACGTTTCGTTTTTCTTGAGCTTGTTTTTGGTCAAACAGCTGTGTATCAATCTTCATGACAGGATAGTGAAAGGGAAGGAGTTAGTTGTTTTGGCTTCACTGTTGTAGCATTAATAGATTTAAGGGTCCTGTGGTTATGAACTTTGTAGTTGATGGCGGGAGTCTTTTATTTTAAAGGCGCAACAGCAAAAGACAAATTAATCCATTTGCAGTGTGGCAGGAAATATTCGGGCGTTTTTTATATCTCTCTAAATCTTAAAGTGGGGTAGTTTATGAAAGGTTCTTGTTGCAATTTTTATGGTCTGAGGTTATGTAATAAATAAGATAGGCCCATCGGAAGTAAATTGTAAAATACTAATTGACGTTCAAATGAGTAGTAGAAATAAGGGCAATATGTTCGGAGGTTCATGTGAAATTTATCAGTGATGTGCTTGGTTAACAGAGTTCCTAATCGTTATGTGGGAAATGAATAAACGGATGCTTTAAAAGTTGCACCACTTGCTGCAAGTCGGGGCGTTATCCAATATTAATAAATAAAAAATCCTTTAAAAGGGAATGGGGCGTGTCAAGTGGAATTAACCATGGAAACTGTGCAACGAAATTCGTGGTGCAAGCAAAGGCAACATTAACAATGGCGTCAATAATTGTTTTCAAAAGTTATAGTTTCCAAAGGGGACACGTTATCGGGTTTGTTATAAAGTATGATTAAGTATAGGTGTATTAATCTCATATCTGTAGCCATAGGTTAAATTGTCAGTCGTCATACAAAAAGGTTCAAACAGAAACAATTCAACTTCCGAGGCGGCAGCTTAATCAGCACTATGTTGAAAGACATTCAAACAAACTAACCAAATACAAACACAACAAGAGTGGGGGGGGGCCCAAACCCCAAGGAGAATCTTTGCAGGGTTCCGTTTGCCCATAAGAAAATGAACCATGAGTGAGGGGTCATCTGAGTTAACCGTATCACTTATGCAAAATAAATCCAGGATTTGTTAGCCCATCTGAGATTTGACCGGTGTAGAAAGTATGCCACGATGTCCGGCCGTACTCCTAGTCCGAGGAACAATGGTGAAACATATAGGGCAATCGGTTCAGTGATCTTTACGCAAAAGTAGTTTCACGCTTTATTCCGTTATCTCTATGGAGCCCCGGACTGTGGATCCCGCCGGACTATATCTGCTTAACACCGGGACCATGGGTACAAAGCAGCCTCCATTACAACCAATAGTCCGCGCCATTCTCTGTGTAGTTATACATACACGTGGCCACCATGATTTTGCAGTTTTTAGCAGTTATAAGTTGCTTCCTACCCTGGCTTGACTGCCATATAATTTGTGGTTGTTTTTTCAGTATATAGATTTAGCTGTACAAGGGGTTAGTGTGAAGGCGTTTGGAAAAATTAATATCAATTACAGATTGGCATATCATAGCTTTGTAAATGTTGCGTATAAGAAATCAAAGGGGGAAGAATTGCGGGGTCCATCCAGTGAAAAGGTTGGGATTATAGGGATATGGGTACGGTCCATTATAGTAATTTTGTTGGGCCATATACACGTTGAAAAGAGCTAGGGGATATGGTGGATATTATAAAGCAATAGTCTTGTGGGTGACATGTTGTGGGAAAATCGTATAAATTCTCAGGTCGGATACTGGAGTAGTATCAGTATAATATAAATTAAACTTTAGCTCAAGTCACATGGGGGCTCATATCAAAGTGTTGTGAAATTTTACCAATCTAGTTTATCACATTCATTTGTTTGGTATGGCCCGCTCAATTACCTTATTGTAGCTTTTATTGCGTTTACGTTTTTGAACGTGTAGGCATCATCGTAATCTCTTTGCATTTTGCAGCATTGTCCTTCAAATTGTCAGGAATTAAGGGAAGGGAGTAGGACGCCTAATCACAACAAAATGGCAGCGAAGGGATCGGAACTTTTGATTATTAGGAGGGTCATGCAAATTTTTTTACCGCAATTTGCGATCAGCATATGTGGCAACCGTGTTAATAGCAGTCTTTTTGGTTTTTGTCGTGTAGGGAATACAGTGTGCATACATGACATGCCGAGATCTCCAATTTTTTGTTGTTCTGGTGATTTTATTTTGCAATCAAATTTTATTCACGGGCCTATCCAATTTCAGACTGCTCAATTAGGTGACAATTCAACATCATAAAACTAGATTGAGTTGGGGGTTGTTCAGGATAGGTGTTCTGGCATAGGCCATGGAACAATATCTGGTAAGTAGGCCGCATGGTATTGTTCGGTATTGTTAATTCATTTGGTTGGGTGGTTTTGGACAAATTTAAGGTCAGAAGTTAAATTTAGGCATTGCTGCGGGTTGCCACCTCACGATCTCTTCTATTTATTATACCTTCGAGTAGGTGCGGAGACTTGAAATGAAATACAAGGGGTTTGACGTGCGTGGCCATACAAATAGGGGCGTTGGAAATCTAAGGCTTTTAGGCTATATAGATCATCCATATAATTTAATTTCTTTATTTTAAATTATCAATCCATGTCAGCATACTCTGCTTTCTTTTCAGCAATGCAGGTGTGTGAGCAGTAAGCAATTTTACATGCGCTTCGCGTGAAGAAATAAGTCAAAGGTCCGACATATATTTTGCAGCATGCTTGAGGTTCAGGATTTATTTCTGTCTTTACTTGATTAAATATCTACAAGTCATTTTGCAAGTTAAGTTTGGTAGATTTACTTGTAGGATAAGAGGAAGTGAGATCAGTAACGGGAAAGTGTGATGTACGTATCAGGCAAAACATAAAGGGTCTTGTGAATCTACCTCTCAGTCGAATGATTTTTTGCTGGATCCGATATTTACATCGGAATATTATTAAAAGGTGTCGAACCAGGGGCGGGGGGTCGTGTACAAGTGATCTCAATGATAATGCTCGCAGGTTCCCAAAGATAGATTGGATAACGCACACATATTCAAAGAACTCCCAGGTTCAACCCCCACCACCCCCATTGATGTCGTTTTTGTGGTGTTGTTTGGTGTTTTTGGCATGACGTTAATAGGGGTGCTTTTGTTAAGGGCCTCGTTTTCCCTTCAAATCCCTGTGGAAGTTCAGCTTTCACCGCGGGCCAAGTATGGGTTTCTGATATTAAAGTTTTAAAAAAAAGGGGGGTTGGTGTAAATTTTCTGTTCCAAAAATTTCTTGGCGGAAAAGCTGCCTTGAAATTTGGTGAAGATTTTGATGTTTTATTAGATTTATTTGTCAGCCATTAGGGAAGTTAGACAGATGTGGACCATTTAGTCTTATTTCTCCCCGCTTTTTTTTAGACCTCATCTTGGTTAGGAAGAACTGGCCTGGCAAATTGTACGGTCCGATGGCAATTGGTACCTGCGTTTGGTGCTCTTTCCAGGAAAATTCTTCTAGCATCCAATGAGGTCGGATACAGATAAGTTATGGAACCTTAAAAGGCTTATAGGCTACTATTTGTTAGACCAGTAAATATTTATCCATTCAGGTTCATTTCTGCATGTATGCAAATATTTGTTGGATAGCAAAATAAATTGACCTTGTTTGGTCCTGCAGGGACAGATGCCCTCAGTTGCAATCCGGGTGAAAATGCCTTATTTCTTAGCTCTGGGACAACTAAAGTTTATGAGCGCAAGGTACGAAAACGGGTTTTGTCAAACAGGCAAAGGAATTGTTGTCGTACGTCTGTGCAATGCTAGTAATTTAATTTTGCCGTTCGATGTTGTATTTCAATCGGTGCATTCAAAGCGCCAATCGGTCTCGCCTCGGTCTTGGACTGGGTTGCTAATGACGCATTGATTTCTTGTAGGGTTCTGGCTCAGTGCTTGTTTTTTCTCAAATTGCATCGTTTTCATACATGCGAGACGTGTGGTCGTTTTTCTGAAAATCCCGCCCTTCCCTCCCATGTGGCAAAGCTATAGATATATATATATGGTCTCGATTGGCAGGTTAATTGGAATCAATTGGGTAATTCAGCGTAATAATAGCAGATCGTTATAAGATCCGTTTTGGGTATATCGATTTGATGGTAAATTTGGAGTATTATATATGGTATAGAGTGTCGGCAGCTCGGGAGAAGGTCACGCTTCGGATGTCGATCTGGCTGTAATCGTTTGTAGACTTTATGTGGTGTAGGTGCCAGCAGATCGATATAAGTCCGCTTCGGCGTCTCGATATTGTGAAATTTGTAATTGTATGTATTTTATTCCGCAGATCTTTTACAAGTCCGCTTTGGGTCTCGATTGGCGGATAAATTTTAATTATTGTAGTACTTTAGTTCAGGTTGAGTTGGTCAGCAGATCGATGATAAGATCCGCTGTTGGCTGGGTCTCGAGTTGCCTTGTAAAATTTGTATGTATGTGTTTTTATTGCGCCGATCGTAAAGTCTTTTTCAGTCTTGTTTTGGCAGGGCTGATTTATTATTCATGAGGTTTCGTCAGTGCAATAGTTTGTTAAAGAAGTTGATGGTGAAGGCGGAAAAAATGCCTTGAAACTTTTGAATATTTGAGGTTTATATTATATGTCACGCCATTAGGATTTTAGACAAAGTGGAGGTTAGGAAGAAATGGCCTGGCAATTGTACGGTCGATGGCAATGATACATGGTTGGTGCTCTCAGGAAATTTTCCTAAGCCATCCAAGGAGGTATGGTACAGATAAAGTATGGAAACCTTAAAAGGCTATAGGCTTACATATTTGTCAGACCCGTTAAATATTTATCAATTCAGGTTCATTTCGCATGTATTGGCAAATTGAGTCGTTTTGAGAGCAAAAATAAATGACCTGTGTACATGCAATTGACACCATTGCTCAGTTGCAATCCGGGTGTGTGCAAATGCCTATTCTTAGCTCTGTGGACCATATAAAACATTATTTCAATTGGTTCCCATTCCAATTGAATGGAAAATGTTTTTGAAACGCGTACCCACCAGTACCTATTACCTATATGTGGCTAGGAGAGATCCCGCCTACCTCAGACCCACCCACACGACGCACGAATCTCAATGAACATTGAGAGAGACTTAATTCAAGCCCAAAACTGAACCCATTCAAACACAATTTTACTAATTAAAAGACCTATAAGCATTATAAAGACGATGACCCCTCAGAAATTTTCAAATTGTTTGTTATATAAAATTTGCAGGGGAAAATGTGTTTTGGGGAAGCAAAACACATTTTCCCAGCCCAATGTTTTCGGGGGAAGCAAAAGATGCAAAGGTTCTGCCCGCACCACCCCCCCCGCCCCCCTCCCTGCAGCGCACCATGCGAGCTATAGATGAGTGACATGTGACGTCAACGAACAATGCACGAGATCTGCAGGGCTTGTGCTTTTAAAATTGCACCTCAATCAGGAGTGATAAGTTATTGAATGTGAACGTATGGCCATATTCTTTGCACCTCAACATGTCAGTAGACCAGGGTGCTAACTTATGTTTGTAAACATTGATTTCACCTCATCTTAAACTTGCAAGGTGCAATGACTATTACCTAAAACCCCAGCCCCAATATGCAGGGGCCTGGGGCCTAACATAAAAAAACATGACCCCAAAGGAGTCAACCCGCCACCAAAAAAAAAACACGTCCTTCAAGTATTTAAGCAAAAAAAAAATCCAGCCTATGACTTGAGAAAAAAGAAAACTGCCTCCAAAGCTCAACGAAAAAAAAAAAATTTGCCCTCACCCAAATTTCCAAAACCCCCCCCCCCCTTGAAGTATAAGGTTGGTCCCTAAGGCGGGCCCTGGAACCCCCCGTAGTCGCTTCGCTCTCATGTTCGAACATCTTTAGTCCAGCCCCCCGCAATAAAATTTCCTGGGCACGGCCTTGGTCTAACGAATGGACTGTCTGCAAGGTTCGGAATTCTTTTTACAAATCCCAACGCTATGAGGGTCTGTTTAGCGCAGTGGAATTCTTTATGAGAATTCAACGTCATATTGTGAGATATCCAACACAAGATATTGGGGAGTTTAGTTTTTTGCAGGTTTTTGTGTGGTTGTTTAGGTATATGAATGTGTTTTGGGTTCTTGGAATTGTCACTTAGCACAAGGAACATTGGCGGCATTAAACTAATCTGCCACAGGCTTGCCAGCTGCTAAGTGGTCATGGTCAGCTTAAACAAAGGTCTGAGTCGTCGGTCGTGCTTATGGTTCTGTATGGAAAGCACTCATCAGCAAACAGTTCACCACGGTGACGTGATCTGGTCACGAAGGTCAGTGATATAAATAAAGAAAAAAGGTAGACCACAGTACAGTGTCTGGGACGCCGATCTGACACGTAACCAGTCTGAAAAATCACCCATATAGCTACCCTCTGCTTTCTAAAGAGCGTCAGGAAGTAGCAATCCATGTCAAAAGTCGTCCCGGATCCCATGGTTAGCTCAGCAAGAGTGCTCTGGTGTGGTGTGACAACAACCAAATGTCTTTGCTGAATGAAGTACATTATGCTCGTCTTATCTTGTCGCGCTTGTCAAGGGGCACAAGCGGAGAGGTCATTTGTGGTCAGGATAAAGTTGGGATTCGCAAGATCGATTTCGTCGAATAGAAAACCGTGAGTGGTTGGTCGGTGGCTTAAATATATCGAAAGGCATAGATGTTGCATGATGTTCGAATGAAACACACGCTCCATCCACCTTGCAACTTATAGAAGTAGGGAAACCGGTCATAGTTGCTAGGTTTGGGTGCGAATCTTCCTTTCTGTGAAGAATTGGAGAGATGGTAGCGAACCTCCAATTCTTATGGCAAAATGTCACTCTGAGAGATTTACTAAAGATGGTCTACAGCCCCCATCGTCAGGGTGGGCAGCACGCCGTTGGGTTCTGTGGCCTATTGAGTCCAAGTCAAAGAGACGTTAACACTTAAATGCCTAAGGTGTTTTCACTCACGATGAGCCTAAGGGAGGGGGGTCCGTGGAACCCCCTAAGGAAACACTTTCAATTTAAAATTGAAACTTACACCTACAATGATGGAGTCAATAGACATTCACAAAGACGAAATAAAAATGAGTTTATTATAATCGTCTGCAAATTAGGTGCAATTATGTTGGTGTGATGAAAACACGTCAAAATTTGAAAACGAAAACCCGCATCACAAAATAACATTCTGGGATACCTGTACATGGTTGTATCTGCTCTAAGGATTAGAAGTCTAACCCCAAATATTTGCCAACCTTCTATTGTTCATGGGCAGAAAATACGTTCCATATTCCTCATAGGTTTTTACAGGAGAGCCGCGAAGTCAATGCTATCAAAATGTAAATGCTTTGTAGCCTATAAAAGTGGTTAACAATTTTCTTGGAGATTTGAATGCCCAGCTGCAATCCGGGTGTGAAAAGCCTATGTAGTAGCTATGTGGACCAAATAACGTTTATGAGAGCAAGGACGGAAAATAGGGTTTGTCAAAAGGCTAAAGAATGTTGTCGTCCGTCTGGGCAATTGCAGTAATTTAATTCTGCCGTTCGATATCGTATTTCAATAGGTGCATTCAAAGCGCTAATCGGTTCGCTCAGGTATGGACTGGGTTGCGAATGACGCATTGATTATCTTGGTGGGTTCTGGCTCCGTGGCTTGGTGTTTTTCAAATTGCATCTGTTTTCATCACATTCGGACGTGTGGTCAGTTTTTCTGAAAATTCCCAGCCCTTCACTCCATGTGGCATAATATATATATATATATATATAGGTTCGATTTGGCAGGTTAAATTGGTAATCATTGGGTACTTCGGCGTAATAATAGCAGAGCGGTATAAGATCCGTTTGGGTCTCGATTTGACTGGTAAATTTGAAGTATTAATAGGGTTGAGATGCGGCAGATCGGGATAAGGTCCGGCTTCGGATCTCGATCTGGCTGGTAATGTTGTAGTACTTTCTGTGGTGTAGTGTGCCAGCAAGATCGATATAAGATCCGTTTCGGGTCTCGATTTAGCTGGTAAATTTGAATTGGATGTGTATTTTATCCGACAGATCTTTTACAAGATCAGCTTTGGGTCTCGATTTGCCTTGTAACTTTGTAAATTGTATGTTATGTTATGCGCCGATCGGTATAAGCTCTTTTTCAGTCTGTTGTGGCAGGTCTAGATTTATTAGTAATGGGTTTCGTCCAGAATAGGATTTTTGAAGAAGTTGATGGGGAAGGCGGAAAATGCCTTGAAATTTTGTAATATTTTGATGTTTATTCATTTATATGTCACGCCATTAGGATGTACGACAATAGTGTGCGGTTAGGAAGAACTGGCCTGGCCAATTGTACAGTCGATGGGGGGCGGCCAATTGATACCTGCGTTTGGTGCTATTCCAGGAAATTCTTCCTAGCCATCAATGAGGTCTGGATACGATAAGTATGGAAACCTTAAAAGGCTATAGGCTACATATTGTCAGACCAGTTAAATATTTATCACTTCAGGTTCATTTCTGAATGTATGCAAATGATTTGTTTTGATAGCAAATAAATTGACCTTGTGGTCCTCATGTGACACATGCTCAGTTGCAATCGGGTGTGAAAATGCCTATTCTTAGCTCTGTGGACACTATAAAAACATTATTTCAAATTGTTTCCAGCCAATTTGCATGGGAAAATGTGTTTGGAAAAGGGCGCCGTACATACATATACCTATATCCCCTCCCCGCCACCCACCCCAAGAAACGAACTCTCCATGAACACTTTATGCTTAATTCAAACTAAACTGAACCCATCAACTATATTTTACTAATAAAATGACCTATAAGCCATTATAAGTGAACCCATTTCGAAATTCAAATTGTTTTTTATATAAAAATTTGAATGGGAAAATGTGTTTTGGGCGAAGCAAAACACATTTTTCCCCATGCAAATGTGTTTTGGGGAAGCAAGATTGCAAGGATCTGCGCACAACCCCCCCCCCCCCTTCCCTGCAGCGCACCATGCGAGTATAGAGAGTTGACATGTGACGTCAACGATACAATGCAATGAGCATTGCAGGGCTTGTTCTTATAAATTTGCACTCAATTAGGCGTGATAAGGTTATTGAATGTTTAAACGTAATGGGCATATTCTCGCCACCTCTAAATGTCAGTGACCAGGTGCTAAGCGTGGTTTGTAAACATTTTGATGTCACCTATCTATACTTGCAAGGTGACATGACTATTACCTAAAAACGGTCCCCAATATGCAGGGGCCTAACATAAAAAAAACATGACCAAATGAGTCAACCCGCTCACAAAAACAAAAACACGTCCGCAATATAAGCAATAAATAAAAATCCAGCCTCTATTGAAGTAAAAAGAAAACTGCTCCAAAAGCCAACGAAAAAAAAAAATGGCCTCACCCCCAAATTCCAAAACCCCCCCCCCCTTGAAGTCTAATGGTGCGTCACTAAGGCGGGCCCTGCGACCCACCCGTTAGTCGCTTCCGCTCTCATGGTTCGAACATATTTAGTCAGCCCCCTCAATAAAAATGTCCTGAGGGCAACGCCTAGGTCTAACGAATGTACTGTATGCAAGGTTCTTAATTTTCTTTTTAAAATCCCAAATCTATGATGGCTTAGCTGCAGTGAATTTTTAGGAGAATTAAACTTCATATTGGAGATATTTCAACACAAGATATGGGGAGATTTAGGTTTTTGCCGTGTGTGGTTGTTTAGTGTATATGAATGTGTTTTGGATTTCTTGAATTTGTCACCTTTAGCACAAAACATTTGTCGGCATTAAACTTCATCTGCCACCGGCGCTTGCCCAAGCTCTAAGTTGGTATGGTTAGCTTAACACAAAGGTTGCGTCGTGGCGTGGCTTTGGTTCTGTATGGAAAGCAATCATCGCAAAACAGTTCACAGGTGGACGTGATATCGTCACGAAGGTCATTGATATTATAATAAGAAAAAAAGAGACCAGTCCAGTGTTCTTGGGGAAACGCCCGATCGACACGTAAACCAGTATGAAAAATAACCTCCTATAACTACCTTCTGATTTCTAAGCGTCAGGAAGTTAGCAATCCATGTCAAAGTCGTGCCCAGGATACCATAATGGTTAGCTTCAGCAAGGAGGCTTGGTGTGGAACAAAACCAAATGTCTGATGAGTCATATGATTACGTCTATCTGTGCCGCTGTCAAGGCACAGCGAGGTATTTGTTGTCAGGACTAAGTTGGGATCGCAAGATCGATTTCGTTCGAAAACGTGAGGGTGGTAGTAAATATATCGAAAAATGGCTAGATGTGCATGATGTTCGAATGAAACACACGCTCATCACCTTG
>JAMKCH010068938.1:0-20303 GCA_023653785.1 Ophioderma brevispina
AATCAATCGATTGCGCCTGTAGATTGGCTCAGTTTTTTTTTTCAGGTAGGGATTGCGGGCCCGATGTCCGAACTTGGTTGCCTGGGAACTAATTTGTGCCCAATGTAGGTCCTAGGAACAAATTTGTGAATTTGGGATGGAGCCAAGCATTTGGCAAATGGACTTTTCGAGGCAAAGTTACCAAAGGAACGCTTAATGAACGGAATTGTAGCCTACTTTCAACGGGGTCTCGGTCCCCAGTACCTATTAAAGAATTGTAAATCATTTACATTTATACGGCATTTCTGCAACAAAATAGTAAATACAGTATACTCGACATCACCGTACACACTGGTTTAAAATTTTTGGCTTTTTAAAAAGAGGTGGTTTAAAGGGCTGTTAGTTTAAAGGTTTTAAACCCCTGGTTTAAGTTTTACCACTTTTTTAAGTTTTAAACAACATTGGTTTATTTGTTTGTTATAACATGTTGTCGTAACACATAGGTTTTATAAGTTTTAAAAGCCAATTTTTTTAACACACCACCTCGCATCTTTAACGAACTGGCTGTTTACCCTGGCATCCTCACACCTGTTTAAAACGTCAAGATTACAACAAACTTGTTTAAAAAATTTAACCAACTGATGCTTAAACTTTTAAACAAGTTGTTTAGTTTTTAAGCAAGTGTTTCCTGATTTTAACAAGTTGCTTATTTTAACACGTTTGAGCGAGTTGCCCAGGTCCACAGTGTTTGTTTACAATTTTATAAACAACTGCTTAATTTTGTTCTAACGTGTTTGCGGAAACCCCTTTCCCCTCCTATGGATCGAATGATATATCGGGTTGTAAGTTGCAGAGGCAGAACTGCGTCCTTGTACTATCGAGAACCACTGAATACACTGATCCCTTCGGCTTGTAATTCCTAAGTTTCTTATTGACATCTACATCTACATGCATACATTGGTTCACCTTCCTCACCTGGAGTGCTGAATGCATGGAGATATTTGGCGCTTTGTCTTTTTTACCAACAAGTACCCTGCCTACCCTGCGCCTTACAACTTACCGGCTCCGCTCACCCATCTATTTATTTATTATACGTCCCTCAAGCCTCAATATATAGGTTTGTGAATATCAAATACCAAAATGCTTAACAACAGTCACCAAACAAATATACAGGGTAACTACTAAGCTGGAACTCCCAAATTGGAGGACTAAGACGTGGCCTAACTCGGGCCTAATAAGAAAGCCTACAGATACAATCGGTTAAACTCTATATGACATGAGTGCACGAGGGGCAATTTGTTATGATCCAAACGCTCTGATTGTCTAAGTGTTTCACCGCCTTAACGCATTTGACAGGCCGGCACCCCCCCCTCTTCTGCGCGTGCCAGCTACCGTTTAATACATCGCAATTGACATACCATAGGTATGGCGATGGTAATGTATGTAACGACAACTGGGTAACCAAGTTTTAACAATCATATATACAATATATATCAACCATACACAATATATACATTGATTTTAATATAATTTAAAAGCTAATAATTGAGACCTTGCCCCAACAGACCATCATTGCGTAATCATCCTCATGGCATCTATGGGCTTAACATCTCCTGGCATCATATTGCAAACATTATGGCATCCTATTGCACCATCACGTTATCACAAACCAGTGACCATCCGACATCGCATCCAAAAGTCCTACATCAGGCTTCCCATACTTGACATCAGATGGCATCCCTTGTTTGACAAATCATATGGTATCCCATGCTTGGCATCATAGGGCATCCCTTTGCTTGGCATCATATCATCCCTTGCTTACATCATATGGCATCCCTTGCTTAGCACACATTCATCCCTTGCTGGCATCACATGGCATCCACTGGTATGCAATGGGCCTTACCTGAATGTTCCATGTCTCATGCCTACCTACATAATATAATAGAGTCCCATCCTTCGAAAAGCTGGAAATGGTATAATAAATGAGATGTAGCAAAAGTGGCAATCATGTTAGAGTATTTGGCAGCACCCCCGTCGTTTTTTAAGCCAAGGATCTTGACCCTTGTATCGCACGACCACACAAGCCAATGGAGCCCACGAGAAAGTACATGCAATGTTAGAAACAGAAACAGCGGCAAGTGGCCATACACTATCGATCATCACACGAATCATGTGAGACGAGCCTTCATGTAATATAATACCAACATAGGTATGCGAAGTTATCCATAAATCGCGAGAGATGATTTACCAATTAATAACTCACAGAACAATTTTAAAATAAACATCAGTATTAGTCTACCTCATGTCAGGACAGTTCGCCTGTTCTACTAACATGTGCTAATACCACTAATTTCTGGCTAGATGGAAGAAAGGGGGAATGGAAAGAGGGGGGGGGGGACAATTTCCCCCTCGATTCTAAATAAATGGTTTACCTATACCCAAGAATGTGCATGTACCATGGAATTAAATAATGTCCAGTGTACAGTTAATTAGTGTGTACTTTCAAATAGTTTCTGTTATCCACACTGCAGTCTCCGCCCCTACAAGTGATACTTTCCAATTTATACCATAATACTGCCAGGTTGTTATTAAATAACGACAACTGTTACCATATTCATAGAATTGACTCTGCAAATACAAATGAGATATACTAATTGCGATAACAGCGTGCTAAGTTACCTTGAATTCATCCAGATTGACAAGCATAAGAGCATAAAGTGAATAATATCATGAAAGCGTCGTACACAGATCTCCTGCGTATGATGGAAAGGAACAGTGCGTCGCGCAAGGCCATACGATAGGCGCTTGAGAGTGCGGAACGAACTCTTCACGTGGTCTACGTGGTTGACAACGGTAATACTGACAACATAAACAGCATTAACAGTATACTACATAACAGTATTTTACTCACCTCAATCTCCCCCACGAGCACTTGCACCAACCTACGCCATGATGCCAGTGTATCCAAAGACCAACTAACCACCCGACATGGTGCTAATATATTTGTGCACACAAACCACCCCGGTGTACAATACACACATCGTCGTCTGGTTTAGTCATTCCTAAGCACCCACATTCATCATCAATTACATTATAACGCCTCACCTAGTCCTATCCGCAATAAGGCATCCAACAGACTATCATAATTCATTCAAATACACCAATCACAAGTTACACTTAATCAATAGCATAATATTTATAATTATCATCGACGACTTTGAATGATCATATATGAGAAATAATAACGCAAATATCCTAGAATTGGCATCATAAATATTATCAAGCATACATTTAGATTTTAAGCTACCAGCCAACCCCCTACCGATAATCTCAGCGTAATAATCATAGTTTAATGCTTATTAAATATTCATTTTCACAAACACATGTATCGTTCTATAATTATCTAGTTTATAACCAAGATTAATTTATCTTCACACACCACTAAACAGCATAACAATAAGTCTTGTTACAATACAATTTAAAGAGACTAAATATGAAATTAGCGGGATGTGAAAGGGAGTGAAGGGTGGAAAAGAGAGGGGGCATGATTGGGATGTGGGGGGGGGAACATAAGAAGGAGAAGGAATAGGTGGGGTGGGGGAGCTGTGTCAGGCCGGACGGAGGTGAGTGGTGGGGGTGGACGGGTGCGCCTAAGGTGGGGGCAGAGTTGGACAGAGGGGAGCGGGGGCGCGTGGGGGGAGGAGGTGGGAGAGAGTCGTAGGGCCGATCCCTTATCAAATATTTTAAGTCGACAATCCGATCAAATTCGACATTTAACACACAGATAAACTCCCTTGCCCAAAACAATGAACTAAATAATATGATTTAAAATAAATATAAAATACTACCCGTTCACTAAATGATTAATAAAAATAATAAAAATACCTGACGTACCGAAGCAATCTCCACCAGTTCCATGTGCACCAACTTCGGAATGTCGAACGATAACTAGTGGCACCGAGAGCGCATGCGCAAGCAAGTTTCATCCCAGTCGATTTTAGAGAATTGTCTGCCATGAAGTGAAAGTAGTACGCATAGAGAGCCCAAAGTGGACCGTGTCAAGGACAGAATAAATGAAAAGCTCAAAATAATCTTCTAATCCTGAAAACTCCATGGTAATTGCGTATGTAATTTGCAATTGTCAAAATAATTGTTACTATAATAATAAATAGGGGCGAAATTCAAAAGCAATTGACCTCCCCCCCCCTTGCTAGTTAACCCACACACACAACATTACTGCGAAACAACAACTTGACCCTTGTATAACAATGCGAGAAAGCTGCGTATACGTGACCTCCTATAACTAACAACAAGCAAGGTAAGCCCTCCGACTAGGGCCGAAACAAAAAAAAAAATTTTTGTTCAATTTAAAATAACTTCCCTCACAGCAGGTGGAATTCTCTCCACTACATGAACCTAACCTACCTAGTCAGATGAGCGGCCGTTAAAACACCAAAATAAATGATCAGAATTAGGTGCTGAATCGTTTAATAACAAAATCTAAAGTAGGGATTGACGAAAGTGAAATTTAGACGTGTTTGATACACCCCATGCTGGCAATGGCAATGTTCACAGTAAATGCTCGACATGAAATCGCACACGAAGGATGACAGTGCGTCATCCTGCAACGAAATCACTACTTCTAACAACTAATTTCATAAACATCTCGCAAAATGTTCCCTACAACGTAACTAAAATTCTAAAGACGTATACTTTGCCCCCGGATTGAAGAATAACAAAAATATCGAAAGCAATTTTGTTCTGATGTGGTGGCTCACCTGCAGTGAATGGAATGCATGAGAGAATTTTCGCTGGGCGGGGAAGGTCGAGTCTCGCAAGGGCCGCGCGCGTGCTGTGGAATATGGTTCAACTACCGTCAACATGACTTATGCAATATTCAAGAGTTGCAGGACAGAATTTCCATTCATAAATAAAATCATGGTATACTCAACAGCATAACAATATATAAAATTAGGCGACACGATTTGGGTGAAACCATTGCTTTGTCATTCCATTACCGCTAACGCCTCCCCCACCCTAGTGCGATCACCGGCAAACATCGACGCGACGAAAGGCATCATCGAGGATTTGAATAAGAACTCCCGTGCCACTATTCTAGGCCATTATTACTTTTGTCTATACAATTTAAATTTTATACAGTGTTTTTTCATGCTTAAGAGTGTCCACTTGTAGTGTCCAGTCAACGTCCCTCTCTTGGTAGTCTCACCCCACCCCCCACTTCTCTTTAAATCCGTAAAGTATCGCATTCGTCTGTGGCATTCCCTGAGAGTAACGCCCAAGTGTCCTCTAGTTTATTCCCCGTCTGATTCTGACCCAACACTCACTCCAGACCTTCACGGATCCCCTTGCCCGCGTTAATGATTGGATAATACGCTAATGCGGCTTGTACAAAACACGAATCACCTCGCCCATGTGGGGCTGATTGGTTAAGTACTCTGATCGGCTAACACCGCCAATCACCTCGCCCGTGTGGCTGATTGGATACTACAGTAGTGCTGCTGGCTAGCCGCAATCACCGTCGCCCGTGTGGCTGAGTGGTTAGTATCTGTGTGGCTTACAGTCCCTGCTAAATCACCTCGCCCTTTGTGGCTGATTGTTTAATACTCTAATGCGGCCTAAACCCGCCAATCACCTCGCCCGTGTGGCTGATTGGAAATACACTAATGCACTTACGAGCCGCGAATCAACCTCGCCCGTTGTGGCTGATTTTAAGATACTCTAATTCTGCTCTTACAAAACCAATCACCTCGCCCGGTGTGCTGATTGGAAAATACTCATGTGGCTTACAAACCACGAATCACACCTGCGCCCCCGTGTGGCTGATTGGATCCTGTTGGCGGCTTACGAGCCGCAATCACCTCTCCCGTGTGGCTGATTGGATAACTCCTAATGCGCTTACTAGCCGCGATCACCTCGCCGTGTGGGCTGTATTGGAAGATACCTATGCGTGCTTATAAAGCCGCGAATCGCCTCGCCCTGTGGCGATTGGATAATATCTAATGCGGCTTAACGAGCCGCAAATCACCTCGCCCATGTGGCTGAGTGGAAAATTCTAATGTGGCTTCAACAAACCCACTGAATCACCGCCGCGCCCGTGTGGCTGATTGGATACTGTTAGTGCGGCTTACGAGCCTCAAATCACCTCGCCCATGTGGCTGGATTTATAATACAGCTGTTGCGGCTTACGATCCGCAAAGCACCTCGCCCTTGTGCTGATTGGAAACCTAATGCGCTTACGAGCCGCGATCACCGTCGCCCCGTGTGGCTGATTGGAAATACACTAGTTGCGGCTTATAAGGCCACGACTCACCTCGCCCATGTGGCCGATTGGTTAGTCACTCTAATGCGGCCCAAACCCGCAAATCACCACCTCGCCGTTTGGGCTGATTGTTATATACCCTTCTAATTAACCTCAAATAATGCTGTTCAAATGCCTTATACAAATCTCGCTTGGTTACTGTCATAAGTCACTAAAACAATTTCATGAACCCGACGCTCACACATCTACTCGACTCATTTCACTCTCAGAAACTAAACTCCTCTCGCTCAGATTTAACACCGAGTCAAATTGGTACCTTATTCACCCATCACTAGCCTGGGTCGTCTGGTATGAGAAGGGTGTAACTGGGGGACTCCTAGTGGGTAGTGCCCCACACTTGTCTGTGACCCCTTGTCACAGAAAAAGAAAATACAACTTCTAATGTGTGAACCACAATCACAATAACTATACATTGCTTCTATAAACCTCCAGGTCGCCTTATCCCGACATTTTTGTGCATCGCATGCACTTGATCATATTATCTCTGCACCCCTCAACGTTCTGTATTGGGTCACAATATTTACAATGACTGTAAACAATAGAGTTCATCTCCTTCTCCTGGCAACCATCCTCCCTGATCAAACCTCACTTAATATTGCCATCACAATATATTTACAACGGTTAGTATCTATAGAATCATCTCCTTCTCCTGCCGGACCTGCAACTAAAAATGCATCACAATATGTATCAACATTATAGCAATCATCGCCTCTCTCTTCTCAGTGCGCCATTTTAATTAGTGGATTAATTTTATCGTGAGCCGTCCCTCGTCATCAGCATTACGGTCTTATTATTTTCATTAGCCGCATAAAACTGTAAACAATTACGCTTGATCATCACGACAATCGCACATGCACCCTCCTTATGACACCCACGGCATATACCTATCTACTTTGGAATATTGGCTCTGTGCCCCGGTTTCTGGCACCTGAAACATACCGGTGGTCCTTGTGGGCACTCTCTAGCATAATGCCCCGTCTGGGTTGACACTGATAACACACTATGGGTTGGGCTGGTGCTATGGCCCCAGTATAGCCACTACGGCCTGGTGGACGGACTTTGTCCCGCTGCACTGGATTCACCTGAAAGGGCGATGGTGCACAATTTTGCTCTACCAGCTTGCATCCTTTGTTCTATCTCTGTCAGCCATAGTCTACTTTGTGGCCTCATCTCCACTCCTCACCTTCCTGCTAGGTATGGTCCTCTGCGTAACCGCAAACCCGTGCATGAACATTCCTGTTTCTTTCTTTCTTTCCTCTGAAAGATTCAGAGCGAGGAATGAATCCATCTCCTGGGCTCCTAAGATCGCATCCTCCAGAGTTTCTGGTCTGGTGCGGAAAGGTTCTCTGCGGAGATCGGGTCCCTAAAATGCGCCTTCTTAAGGATTCTTTAGCAATTCTATCCCTCTCCCCTTCGTGGTCATATTCGGATGCGCTAATAACCGCAACTTCTTAATGTCCAAGCCCAAGCCATACAGACTTTTCCCAGGGTTTTTGTTTCACGGGGTCCGGGTCAACTCTTGAAAATATTTTCCCGGACCGCCCTGTGTCCGAATTCTTTCCGCATTATCTCCACCGCTCCTGATATTTCATACTTCATTTGGATCCACATCATTGGCACTTAAAGCAGCTAAAGCATCCCCTTGACACATGTGGAACAACTGAAACGTTGCTTCTTCTGGTTCATCCATCCACTTATTGTACCGTCTTTCAGCTTCGTAAATGTCTATGAAAAGTCTTCATTGCCTTTACCACGTACTTTTGAGGGCTTTCTCCTTCTTGCGTGTAGCTCTGTTCCTATCCCAAACTCCGGTTCATTTCTTACCCTCCGCTCTCGGCTTAATTGGCGGAGGCATAGACAGTTCTTGGTCTTCGTCCTCACAGTAAAGTCGGCTGACGGCACCAGACTTTTGGTCGGAATTTGGTTCTGTACCACCTTGGACATTATTCTGTCTCTCATTGCATGGATGACATCCTTGGCGGTTAAGTCGGTTATTGTAACCCTGAGCCAGCCAACGAAGATACTGCTTCACTACTTCTCCCACATTGGTACTTTGCTGCTGGTTATCACCCGCACTGTTTTCTCTCTCTGTCCTCTTTGGCGACAAACAAAAAGACCTTTTCCTCAGTTTACTCTCACACGACCGGTCCTCAATAAATGACCGCTGTGGAATACCAACCCCCTGTAGCCGACCATCTCCCTTCGCATAGCTTCTTCCGTATTCCATTTACGGTCCCTTTTCAACAATCCGGATCCTGTCTCCAGCGTTTCTTTTCAACGGTCATCCTGCCACTCCTCGCTCGATATCATATTTGTTTCTCTCGTCTCACTGTCCCGCTTACGTAAAAATCAAATCCTCCCTATCTTCATTTCTTTCCTAAATCTCATTCAGATCCTTCTCGAACCGTCATCTCCCTTTCTCTCTAAAGCCTTAACTCTTTCTCCCGGAAGTCAGCTTCCCGTGCGTCGCGTCCTTTGGATCCTCATCCACCTACGCTCCTTCACCGAACCTCAGCCTCACGGGCGGTTCAATTCATGCATAGCCTGTGCGCGACTTCTTTCGATCGCGTCCTTTGCTTCACTCAACATTAGCTCTTTCTCCTCTTTCTCGGATCATAACTTTTCGAGCTGCCATTTCCTCGGACCAGGCCTTACACTCTTCTTCCACTGGTTTGTTCTTGCGGTAGTGTTACCTCCTTTCCTCGCCTCTCCTATTCGTCTCTGTTGTTCTCCGGGACCCCCCCTGGCAGCTCCTCCTCCCGGCCGCGAGTCACTTCGTACACCTCTCCTTCCTCCTCCTTACGCTTTTAACCTCATCGTTCCGTTCTCTCCTTGATATACCGACCCGCTTACCCTTCTCTTTATATCCCTCAATCGTTTCCTCGGCCCTCGACGGATTTTGCGGGCCCCCTTCCTCTTCATACTCCGACTTCCGATTTCATCAAGATCAGCCTTCTTATGAGGTCATTTTAAGTCCGCGACCCACCGTACCCCTTATCACTCCATATCTTCCCCAGTTTTGCTCCCTGGCGCCTGTTGACTTCCTCGTAATTCCAATCTTATATCATGTCCAGTACTGAAGTATGCACTTCCTAGTTAGGCAACCGGAACTGAATTTCTTGGTCATCTGTGTCTGTCCATACTCGTCTTTCGAACCAACATCTGTCCTGTTGAAAATCATTCAACCTCCGCTTGGGCCGATTACCCTGAATTGTCGGTCTTTCTACGAACGCTAACCCGCCGCCTCGCTTAAGAGCCACTTCCAGAAACAATCTCTGTGCTTCCATTTTTCTCCTCTGATATCCCTGCCGAGCGAAGTCTCCTCATCCACATCACTGTCTGCATCGGTCTCCATCCCTTTGTCATATCCTGGAGAAGCTACATTTGCTCCCTTCTCCTCTTCCCTTGAGGGGATACATACATCCCGGTGGCGGTCGTGTCCTCCTGAAGACCACCTGAGACCCTGACCAGTAATACACTCAACCTCTCTATCACCCTGTTATACCCCTCGCGTTCCGCCATCCAAACTTAACTCATATTCCTTCAACAATGAACCCGAAAAAAAAGAGGATCCACTTCTGACAGACCATTTTGTGGGGGAACCCCCTTGCCCCCCCTTGGAATCGAATGATATCGCGTGGGTAAGTTTTCATGAGGCAGACTCTCGTCCTTGTACTATCGAAACACTGAAGGACAACGGATCCCTTCGTTCGGTCTTTAAGGTTCCTAAGTTTAGTTTATTGACATCTACATCTACAGCATACATTTTGGTTACAGCACCTGGATGATGAATGCATGGAGAGATTTTGCGCTTTTGTCTTTTTACAACAGATACCTGGCCTTACCCCCCTTACAACTTACCCTCCCCTCCCCGCTTCAATACTATTTATTTTATTAATGCCTCCCTCATAGCATCAAATATATAGGTTCTTGTAAATTCGAAATACCAAACTGCTTTACATCACCAAACAAATATACCGGGTATCTACTAAGCTGAACTCAATCACCAAAAAGTGTGGATGCCAAGGACTGTGACCTAACCGGGACTAATTAAAAAAGCCTACCAGGATACAGGGGTTAAAAACTCTATATTACATAGCAGAGGGGCAATTTGGTATTCAAATCCCACGCTCTTATTTCTAAGTGTTTAACGCCTTACGGACATTTGGACAGGCCCCCCCCCTCTCGGCTTGCGGGCAGCTACCGTTTAATACATCGCAATGACATACCATAGGTATGCATTGTATGTATTACACACATGGGTCAGTTTTAAAATCAAATCATATATACCATTAGTATCACCATACAACAATATATGCTTTGATTTTAATATAATTAAGAAGGCTAATAAAATGAGACATTGCCCCAAACTACCATGCATTGCTATCATCCTCATGGCATCCTATGGCTTTACATCAGGGCATCATATTGCAAACATTATGGCATCCTAGTGCACCTCACGTTGTATCACAACATGTGAACCATCCACATAGGCATCGCAATCAAACATCATGGGCGTCCCATACTTGCATCATATGGCATCCCTTGTTTGACATCATATGGCATCCCCTGCTTGGCATCATATGGCATCCCTTGCTTGCCTCATATGGCATCCCTTGCTTAGCATCATATGGCATCCCTTGCTTAGCATCACATGTCATCCGTTGCTTGGCATCACATGGCATCCACGGTGTATGATTGGCCTGACCTGAATGTTCAATGTCTCATCACTTACCTTACATAATAATATAGATCCACATCCTGTCGGATAAAGCGGGAAATTGTATAATAAAGAGATGTATGGCAATCATTTAGAGTATTTGGCAGGCAACACACCCCCTCGTTTTAAGCCAAGGGATCTTGACCGCTTGTATCGCACCACACAAGCCACTGAGCCCAACGAGAAAGTACTAATGCAATGGTACCAACACTGCACACATAAACATCGCAAGTGACCATAACGGAACAACATATCGTCAAATCACAGAACGAAATCAGGTGAGACGCCTTCATGTAATTATAAATACCAAAAGAGTTAATATAATTTATCATACAATCGCGAAGAGTAGGATTGGTTACAATTCTACATCCCAGAACAATTTATAAAATAAACATCAGTATTAGTCTACTCCTGTAGTCCTGCATTCGCCTGTGTCTAACAATTTGCTATGAAACAAATTTCGTTCTTTCTGGCTAACAATTTCAAAACCCGCGATTCTACATAATGGTTTCCCTATACCAAAGACATTTTTTTGCCGTAACAATTGGAATAATAATGTCCACAGTGTACGTAATTAGGTGTGTACTTCCAAAATATTTCTGTTTATCCACAACTGCACTCCGACCTACAATGGATACTTTCCAATTTTAACCATAATACTCTGCTGCCAGTTGTAATTAAAATAAGCGACAAACTGTTACAATATTAATAAAATAACATTGCCAATACAATATGAGATATACTCATTGCGATACCAACAGCGTGCTAAGTGTTACCTTGAATTCATCAAAGATTGACAAGCATAATATCATAACATTTTAATATCATGAAAGCGTCTACACTAGATCCTGGATGATTGAAAGAGAACAGTTGCGATCAGCGCAATGCGCTCCGATAGGCTACTGGAGTGTTCGAACGAAATCTTTCACGTGGTACGTGTGGTTGAACAACGGTAATACTGACAACATAGCATTACATTATACTCTTACATTATTTTACCTCCTTCCATCATCCACCCCACGAAGCACTTGCAACACCAACCTCGCCTGATGCGAGTGTCTCCAAAGACTCTAACTACCTCAACTATACCCGACATGGTGCTAAATAATAATTTGTGCTCGCACCCACCCGCAGGTTCACACTACACAACATCGCTCGGTGTAGTCTATCCTAAGCACCCACATTCATCATCAATTACATTATAACGCCTCACCTAGTCCTATCCGCAATAAGGCACCAACAGATATCAATAATTCCAGTGTACAAATACCCACAATCAACAGTTACATTAATTCATATAAAAAAAAAATAATCATAATATGTATAATAAAATCGACGGACTTACGATCATATAAATGAAATAATACTAAAATATCATATGGTGCATCATAAATATTATCAAGCAACTACGTTAGATTTTAACTACATACACCCGTTACCCTAATCTCAAGCGTTAATAATCATAGTTATGCTTATTAAATATTCAGTTTCACAAGCATTTTCGTTTCCTATAATTATCTAGTTTCATAAACAGACAATTTATCTTCACCACTAAACAGCAAACAATAAAGCAGTCTTGGTTACAAAAATACAATTTAAAAGAATAATATGAAATGGCGATCCCCTTATCAAAATATGTTCAGTCCTACAAGCCATCACTTCCGACATTTAACACATGAAAACTCCCCCCCCAAAAAACACTGACTGAATAATATGATTTAAAATAAATAATAAAATACACCCGTTCACTAATGCTTAATAAAAATAATAAAAATACCTTACGTACCTAATCAATCTCCACAATTCCTGTGCACCAACTTCGGAATGTAGAGATAACCCGTGGCACCGAGAGCGCATGCGTAAGCAATGTTTCACATCTAATTTTAGAATTTTCTGCCATGAAGTGAAGTAGTGAACTGCAGAGAGAATTCCCAAATGTGACCGTGTCAAGGACAGAATAAATGAAAATCTCAAAAATAATCTTCTAAATTCCTGAAAACAAATCCATTTAATTGCTGTTGTAATTGCAAAATTGTCAAAATATTGTTAACTCTAATATAAAGACGAATTTCAAAAGCATTGAACCTCCCCCCTCCTTGGCCTAGTTAAGCAACACGACAACAGTGTAACATGCGAAACAACAATTGACTCCCTTGTTAATAATCATGCGAGAAAGACGCGTACGTGACCTCCTATACTAAACACAGCAAGGAGTACCTCAGACTATGGCCGGCTGTCCAATTTAAAATAACTTCCCTCACAGTCAGAGTGGACTTCTCTCTCTCTTGCTCCAGTTATCACGACAATGTGAATATTATCACTTGTTAACGGTAAATTTCCTGACGATTTAAAACATGCTCAATTGTACCACTCATCACGACCCGGTTTAGACCCAGAGATACTCAAAACTCTCCAAAACCTACCGCCAGTTGCGAAACTAAAGTTTCTTGCCAGACAATTGAACGTGCATGTTACTCTTCACAGATTTCAACTTGGCTTGCAAATAATCTAAATGTAAATGCAAAGTGCATATAGTCTAACCACAGCACAGAGACTGCTTTATTTGCGTGTTTTATGATTTGCTACTTGCTGCGGATAAAGGCCATGATGCCATTTTTGATTCTCTGGATTTTCAGCTGCTTTGACACTGTAACCCATGCACTCTTTCAATTCAAAACGTCTCTTCTCTGATAAGTTTGGCATAATGGATCTTGTTTTTAGATTGGGTCAAGTCGTACTTGCAAATCGTTCGCAATGTATCGTTATAGATGGCAAAGAATCTTCTCTTCATATTCTTGATGAGGGTGTACCTCAAGGCTCTGTTGTTGGCCCTTTAAGTTTCACTATGTACTCATCACCCTTGGAAAATATAATCGATGCTCATGGAATAAGCAGAATGATTTATGCTGATGACTCACAGGTCTATGCTATTTTAAAGGATGATGAAAAATCATCTAAAATTTCAAAATTGGAACAGTGTGTCAGGGATATTAAAAAAACTGAGTTCTAACGCTAATCATCTTAAGTTAAATGAAGACAAAACAGAAGTTATCCATATCACATCTCGCTTCAGATCCAAAGATTGTATTTCATCTGTGTGTATTGGGGATGCAGAAATCAACCATCTTCAAATGCACGCAATCTTGGTATTCTTTTTGAAAATGATCTTAACTTGGATTCACATATCAACATTATTTGTCGTTCTGCTTCTCATGCACTCTACAAAAATCAGCAAAAATTAGGGATTTTCTTGACCAGCAAACTACTGTTAAACTTGTTCATGCATTGTAACTTGCCGGTTAGACTCTTGTAATTCCTTGCTTTATGAGTCTTCCCGATGCCCAAATTGCCAAGCTGCAACGCATACAGAACTCTGCTGCAAGACTTAATTGTTACACTCACAAAATCTCGGGTCATATCTCTCCAATCTCCGCCCCCTGATCTACATTGCTTACCCATCAAATCTCGCATCATGTACAAGATTCTTCTTCTTACTTACAAAGCTCTACATGGACTTGCACCGATATATCTTCAAGAACTTATTCATGAATACAAGGCCTACACGCTCTCTACGCTCTACGTCGCAATGTCGTCTCATACCCCCATCAACCGCAACTGTCAGTCTTATGTGGTCCGTCGTTTTGCATTCTGTCTGCTGCAAGCTGAACTATTGGAACAATCTTCCTTATGATATAAAAAATCTCCACAGACATGGTGACCAAATTCAAAGAAGCTCTTGTTAAAACTTAATTGTTTAACCTTAACTAAGTTATTCCATCTCTTATTCTTGTTGCCATGGTTCTTTAGTTATTTTGGTTGTTAACATGTTATGTTTTTCCTTTTACAGTGTGTTTTTGCAGCGCATTGAGACTTAATTGTGTAATGGTAATAAGCATGGTTGATATTATGATTGATTATTATTACAATGAACCTAAACTACGGTTAGTCAGATGAGCGGCAGTTACACCAAAATGATCAGAATTAGGTGCTGAATCGTTTAATAACATAAATCGAAAGGTAGTAGGGGATTGACGAAAGTGAAATTTAGACGTGTTTTTGATACACCATTATGGCAATGGCAATGTTCACATGTAAATCGACATGGATCAGCACACGAAGGATGACAGTGGGTCATCCTGCAACGCAATCACTACTTCTAACAACTAAAATTTCATAAATCACTCGCAAAAGGTTCCCTACAGCGTAACTAACATTCTAAATTACGTTTAACTTGCCAGGTTGAAGAATAACAGAAAATATTCGAAGCAATTTGGTTTGGATGTGTGTTGGCTCTCACCTGCAGGCAGTGAGGGAATGCATGGAGAGATTTTGCGCTGGGCGGGAAAGACTCGAGTCTCGCCAAGGGCCGCGCGCGCTGTGATGGTCAACTACCGTTAACAGACTTATGAATCTTCATTAGAGTGCAGGACCAGAATATTCATTATAAATTTAATCATGGTATACTCAACAGCATTTAAATAAACGATTAAAATGAGGCTGACACTATTTGGGTGAAACATGATTGTCAATTCCAATTACCGCTACACGTGTAAAACCCGTTACATTTAATTAAAAAAACTCTTGGAATGTGTGTATTCGGTGAGTTATTAAGAGCTTGGGAATATGTAGGGATAAAAAGCACGGATGACCATACCACACCTGAAAACCTTGCTTATAATTTAGACCATCTTTAAATATAAATTATATTTTACGGTATAGGCCTATGGAGTTGGTAGAATGAATGCTGCGTATATACTGGTAAAATTTACACAAGTACAAGATATAATGACGACAAAGCAAAACATTTTACTCTTACTTACTCTAGTTTACAATTCTTAACCACTCAATGGAATAAGGTATTTACAACCATTAGTGGACTGGGGGGGGGTGTCCTGGAGCCCTACATCAAGAAAATGCATTCCATTGGAATAATCGGCCAAAAACTCTGCATAGTTGACTATTAGTGAAAGAAACAAAATATGATAGGTTTAGAAATTAGTGGGGGGGTGCCAATTGGACTGAAAAGTAGCATTTGCCGCTTTCTTCAAAGTGATGCACTAGACAGTTTAAACAATGGCTTTTAGAGTTAGTGGCACTATCAGTGATCCACCCACCAAGCGTTCAATAATTTTGAAATTCTCAGGAATAGATTCTTAAAAGTGAAAGAGTAAGTCTGTACCAATTCTCATAATATATTTTCCAATTGAAAAAAATGTAAGAAAATGAAGAAAGAGACAGAAAAAGCAGGGTTCAAAGATTCGAACGTTGCTCTATATCCATATAGAACCTCTTGGATAGAGAGCAAAACGTTACGTCCTCTTTAGAAATTCATCGTCTCGCATGATTGCCGACCACAAAGAAAACATAGAGTCCCACAATAGAAAAGCAATGGCTGCCTCCGCTTCTTCCACATACGGTGGGTGCCACTTTGCATAACACTAATCGGTAGTGATAGAAAGTAATGTTGTAGGTGTTATGATGGGGGGGTTGGCCGGTGTAATAATAGTGCACTGGATCATTGTGCTCAGATACTCTTTTTCTCTAAGTTGCAATGAGCGACGCTTAGGTGAAAGATGTATTTAATTGAGGCGGTTTATTTAAATCAAGACACTGATGTCTGTGTCATTTCAGTCGTTGTGTGGCCATTGGTAGGACAAAATTTAACCACCCAATAGCACCCAACACCAAAAAACAACTGATATATTTGGCCGGATTGTGTTTTTATCGAATTGACAGTATGTGTGTATACAAGCACCCAAACTAATAATTATTCCGTGCAATATTCAAAATGTCAGCGCCAGCACGAAACGACTGGTTTTGAATGGGTTTCACCACCTTGTAAGATAGGTATCAGATTGCGTTGTACACATCGTTATGTCATCAATGGTTGTACAATGTTATTTGGCATAGTTTGACACAATGGATTATGGGATATTAGTGATTACACGATTCTTTCACAACAGTGGTCACAAATTAGGTGTAATCTTCTAGATTAGATAATGCGATTCCATTTCACCTATCCCATACGCAGAGTAGATGAGGTATTTAAGACTGCATCATGTACAGATACTGAAGTTACAAGCTTTAAAACTAGATACCAGCGTATGGACAATTTTGACAGAATGTATTATGGGATGTACACGATATTCAAAGGGACATCTCGCAACGAAGCTATGACGTAAGATGTGCGATTTTTTCGATTTCGCTTTCGGGGGTCGCAAGGCGACAACCCCAGACAAATATGTCTTGTTCCCCCCCAATGACATCAGACGTATTCTCCGTTACAAATATCCCTATATTGCCCTTATATTATAAAACAGTTTATATATAATATATTTACAACAGTAGAAGAATTCCAAAACTAAAAAGCTGCCTAGATTGCCTCAGGCCAATTTCACTAATAAAAAATTACACACCTGGCAAACAAAGTAAGGAAGCGAGAACCGGGAAACATCTAGCCACTTGAAACTGGTTGAAACCATCTCGCGAAAATAGGTAACACTCGGAGATCAAACAAACTTAACCCAGATTTTATTCCTTCTTCAAACACTTTCTCTGCTAAACGATATCTCGCAAATCACTTAGAATTCAGAGGTTTTAAACATTTCTCAGATTTCCGATATATTGCATATTAATAAACTTTCAATACATTTCTCTTCTACATCCCGTTTATATCATCCCTAAAATGGTTCCTGGCACACTTGTGTGGTCGAAACCAAACAACTAGTCTTCTTCTTAATCGTGTCCAAACACTGTGTGTTCTCAAATATGATCCACGCAAGAGAGGGTTTACAAAGCAGGGGCGGTCCAGAACTCACGGAGGGGGGGCGCCAAGATAAGATTTGTAATTTGCTGGGATGGAATGGCTGCAGAGCAGCCACGGCGCCGCGCGCGGAGGTGGGTGCGGGAGGGGGTTATACCCCCTTGCCCGCGCGAGGCGCGGAAGCTCTTCATTCGGTATCATGGCAAATCAAACTTTACCCCCTTATGTTGAGGGGAAATGTTCCTATCATCTTAGAATCCAGCTGCCGCTTTGAAAAAAAAACAATTTGAAATTCTAATGCGTTCACTTTATAATGCTTATAGGTATGATCATTTTTAATTAGTAAAATTAGTTGATGGGTTTAATTTTGGGTTTGAATTCAGCATAAAGCGTTCATGGAGAAGTTCGTACATCAAGCTGTCTGGGGGTGGGTGCGGTAGGGGTCCGTCCGCAGCGCGAAGCGCAGAACCCAATTGAATTTGCTTTCCAAAACACATTTTCCCTATGCATTTGACAGTTCACGTAAATTAATTGTATGATTAGCATGTTTAAAAAGTAAAATATAGTTGTGGGTTAAGTTTTGTTGCATTTCATGGAGAGTTCGTATATCAGCTGTCTGGGGGTAGGTGCGGGAGGGGGTCCTCTCCCTGCCGCGCGGAACCCTTGCAATGTTCACTTTCCAAAAAGCATTTTCCCATGCAAATTTGATGAAACAATTTTAATATTGCTGATAAGTATGATCAACATTTTTACAAAAGGTAATATAGTTTTGAAGTCTTGTTGATTAACATAAAGTGTTCATGCAGAGTTTGTATTCAAGCTGTCCGGGGAGGGAGGGTGCGGGAGGGGTGTCCCCTACCGCGCGAAGCGCCGAACCCTTGCAATATTTACTTTCCAAACCATTTCCCCATGCATTTGATAGAACACCTTGAAATTTGTAAGTGGTTCACTTAAATTATAGATATAATCAGCATTTTTAAAAGTGAATATGTGTGGGGTAAGTTTTGTTTAATTAAGCATAAAGTGTTCATGCAGTGTTCGTAATCAAGCTTGTCTGGGATGGTTTGGGGAATACCCCCTCCCGTGCAAAACGCGGAAGAAAAAAATAAACTGAAAAGAAACTCCTTGCAATATTCTGCTTTCCAAACCAACATGTTCCCAATGCAAATTCGATAGAACAACTTGATAGTGGTTCACAACCTACATGTGTATATATGCTTTTTAATGCTTATATGTATGATCATCATTTTAAAAAGTAAATATTATAAGTTGATGGATTAAGTTTGTTGAATTAAGCATAAAGTGTTCTTTCTTCGAGATTTCGTATATCAATCTTCCAAAACACATTTTCCCATGCAAATTGTGATAGACAAATTGAAATAATGGTTATAGGTATGATCAGCATTTTAAAAAGTAAAGATAGTTGATATGGGTTAAGTAATTAGTTTGATTAAGCATGACGCCACCTGTCCAGCTAGGCAAAACTGCATTGCTAGCTTATACGTTGCTAAACTAGTCAGGCCTTAACTAACGTGTAATGAGGTACATGACTCGTTGTTCATCTTATGGATTGACTAACTTGTTTCGTACATCTCCAACCTCTTGCCATCCAGCTTGGTTAGTCATCTAAGTTAGTCATAACCGCTTGACTAGTTTGACCATGTTTAGTCAAACCTGCATGCCTAGCTTTGAATTGCATGACTACGTTCTGGTTAGTCAAAATGGCACCATCTGGACTAACTTCAAGTTAGTCTAAACTAGTCATGCAACTAGCCTTCGTTAGTCATATATGCATGACTAACATCCAAGTTATTCAAGCTGGTTAGTCAAGTGTGCATGACACTGTTATGTTAGTATGCAGTTGTCCCTTGCATTCAGGACTGTTAATTCTAGTCACATTATGTTAGTCATGCCTGTTTGACTAGCTTTACGTTTGTCAAAAAACGGTCACATCTGGAACTAACTTAAGTAGGCACGGCTGACCATTTAGGTTTTCAGGGATGGGTTAACATTTGTTATGCAAAGTTATAATGGATAACGTTATATCAGCTGCCGGTGTGTGAGTGCGGCAATTGGCTGAACCCTTGCATGTTCACTTTCAAAACACATTTCTCATGCAAATTTGATGGTACAATTTATTTTAATAATGCCTTACCAACTGTTTTGCAAAGCAAAACAATTGTTTTCCTGATGTATGGCCGCAGCAGCCATGTGCCGCATAACGATGCGGTGGGTGTGGGTGCGGTCGAAACTTTGGAGCTATTTTAGTTTCAAGGCATATTTAACTTTCTACTGATTCCTGTGCTTCTGTTGAGTGGATTCCTTAAGAGTTTAGCTCTGGACATATATTGCATACAAAACAACCATGAGCTACTAGAGTATTAATAGTTTATAGACCCAATTAAAATTGCAAGTTAATATAAAAATAGTAATAATAGGCCCAACTTAGTACTTTGAGTAATGGTCTGAAAACTGGTGTAAGGCTAAAGGCTCAGTCACGC
>JAMKCH010068942.1:0-92436 GCA_023653785.1 Ophioderma brevispina
ATCAATGAGTAAAGAAATGGGTTCAAGGCATGAACTGTAGAACCACCAGTGGAATGGTCATTTTTTTCAGTTGAAATGTCTATAGTTTTATACGTTTGATTAAATAATCAACTCATGTGAAAATATGTACCGTATAAGATTACTAGTTTTTTTTTTTTTTTTTTTTTTGTTTTTTTTTTTTTGGGTCACTGGTGAACAAGGATATTAACTTTTCTTTTCCCCAAGGGCCAACATGAGGGGGAATTTTGATGGTAAACAAGATATTTTTTGAAATTTTTGACTGGGTGATGGCATTGGGGAAATGGCTGTGGTGCCTATCAGGGCTGCGATCTTCAGGATTTTTTTTTTGATTTAGGATTTTTTGTGGCCAAAAGTCCCCATGTTCAGTACAATCACGCTGTTTTCATAATTTTGTATGTTAAGATTTTCCCTAAAACCTAATCGCACCCTGCTGTCTACAGGGAGAAAGTCACGACAAGGAACCACCTCGTTGGGTTTTGTAAAGATAAAACTAATCATCCAATTACATGATAAATGCACTCCAAGCCCTTAAACATACTTTTAAAAAACTATATTGTAATAAACCAGGTGGTCATATTTTGTTTCCATGGGTATGTCATGTATGCTAGGAAACTGAGATGGGTGATAGCTTTGTATGACCTCAAGATTCATATCTTGCTGGTTAAGCCTTCACTACTTAGGAGTGTTGAAACGAGTGCATTCATTAGGGACAACAATTCATATACGGAATAATCCCAGCTTGTTGACAGTGCCCTGACAGCCACATCAATGTACAATAAAGACACTATCAGTGATCCCCCGAAAGAGTCAAAATATTTGAAATTTGCAGGAATAGCTTTAAAAGTGAAGGATTAAGTCTGTAGATTCTCATGTTATTTTTTCCAACTGAAAAAAGTTAAAAAACTAGGAAACAGCAAATTCAAAGATATGACTCCCCATTGAATTACGTGTAAGTGTCCGAACGGACGTTATAACTAAAATATCGATTTTGTCCTTATTAGGCTGCTTTTTGGTCCTATCAAGGGTAGGGCATGTGTAGGACATCGATAAGCTGTACAATATGCAAAAACGATTTTTGATTTTTTGATTTTGCTATTTAGCAAATCACGTGATAGTGCTTTAAAATGTGGTTTCCAGTGTATAGGCCTACACACTCTAATAAGTTGCTTGCTTTTTATTAAAGGCACCATCAGTGATTTTGATAAGTCAGTTAAAACAAAAAAAACTCATAAAAAATCAGATTTTTGCATGTCTGGAAACTAGTATTGGTATTCTAACATACACGGCCGGATTCTTACTCACGTGTAGCCTTACGGCAGCTACACCCTGTCTACCACGGCAGATACTGCACAGTTTCACACAATGGGCTAATTGCGAGGCGTAGCGGCAAGCTAGGGCTTACAAAGTTAAACAGTTATTAGGTAAACAGTATGTGGCTACTCGCTGCTACCTACCCCAAGGGATACCCTGTACTTGCCACTAGTGGAGAGAAGGTGGATGTGGAGTAGACAGTACCGGAGTAGACACGCAGATACCAAGTAGCTACCCCGCGGTTAACACGACGCCATTTGAGAGGGATGAAAATTCATGAATGTGGGCGCTCTTACACTCGGGCTCGTTAGCTCTTTTGAACGTTTTTAGGAAAATCATACGAAATTCAAATCGGGCATCATCAAAACCTCCATATTCCCGCCAGTAAATTAAAAAAATAAAATAACTTACCAAAACATATCAAAAAAAAAAAAGGGCCATGAGAAATACTGCGCGCGCGAGGCCGGTGTAACCACGTAGCTACTACACGACAGTGCAGACAGCGGCTGTGGTTACAATATCGTATATGCGGCAAAAAGACACGGAATCCTGGCCGCGATGTGTACGTCTAGTGGTAGGTAATCCTGTATACTCGGTGGTAGCTGTGTGGTAAATACCATGAAGAAATTGCCGTGTACCCTGTAAGTGATAAAACCAAAACGCAGCTAAGAAAGACAAATCGGTTTTGTTTTTATTTTAGTTATAATTGTCTGTATGGACAACTTTCAACAAAAACGTAGGGAATGAGGTTCATATATTGTATATTGCTGTTTTCTTCCTTTGCTCTCAATTTTTAATTGGAAAAAAAATACTTATGGGAAGTGTAGAGATATGTCCTCACTTTTAAGCTATTCCAGCAAAATTTCAAATATTTGACCCTTTTGGGGAATCACTGTAGGTCTGTAAGTCATCAAAGTGGTCTAGGAGGCCAAAAACTATGGGAAAAAAAAAGCTTCTTCCTGGTCGTTTTAAATTTCAGAGAAGCCCGGGACCACTTTTCAAAGCATATAATTCATATAATATTTGCAAATTTTCATAAACTTTATTTTGCTTTTTAAATTCGAAATATCTGCTGCCTTATACCAGACCTGGGTTGCCATTATAGGAAATGATCTCTACCTAGGTCCATTTTGTTTCTGACCCACCAGGCACAAAAAGTTGGGAACCATAGGGTAGAAATCGCTGGCACCCAGCTACTAAAAACCTGCTAAGTTGTTAGCAGTGTAAGGAAAAGAAAATAAGACCATATAAAATTTGTATGTAGCTTTCCCTATATAGCTTAAGGTGCAACGAGGAGATTTCAAATCTCAGGTGACACTAAAAAGTTGTAAATTCGATTTTTGCAACTGAGTGAAAGCGTTCTATCAAAAATATCCCCAATCTGAACTTCGGATTAAGCTGAGATCAACTGTTTCTTGTGTTAGAAAAAAAAAAAAATGAAAAATGTCTGAATTTCGTATAGGAGCAAAACTACGAAATTCAAGCCTATGTTTCTATTGAATATAGCAAATACAAATCACTTCTCTTTTCACTATTAAAGTATTCCTGTAGCCAAATAATAGCTAGGGAATCTATCGAGTGTCTGATCTATATGAAATCATACATAGCACAGAAATATGGATGACTTGAAATCTCTCGTGGCACATTTAAACTGTGGGTTTTAGTATTCCAATGATGAAAATTTAAAGACCTAAGCAGCAACATGGCTGGGAAAGGCTGCAATCATCTATTTCAATATGAACCTTTTCTTCAGGTCCGGATTCCGAAGAAAGGAGCCTAACTTTAGACATGGGTTAAAACCAGGTCAGTCTACAGGAAGGACCCTTTTTTCCTTTCAAAAACTGTGAATCTGAAAGTGTATTGTAATAGATGTGTTAATATTTTGTCTGTTAATCACACTTTCGTGTATGTATGTTTGATAGAAAAGGTGCATTCATGTAGGACTTAACCCTGGTTTAAACTTGTGTTCTATTGTTGTATACCTGATTCTGTACCTCTACAGACAAGGGATCAATATTTAGGGGATTTCCTTTAATGGAAAATGAATTCAAGTAAAAAAATGAATAGATTTTTGGATTCCATGTCGACAAAGTAGACGGTCCACAGCAAGTGAATTTGTAGCATCTAGTGGTCAAGGATTGATTGATAATTGATGTATTATTAACAGTGGCAGTAAGTACAAGCGCTCAGTTCATCACGCGCTTATATTGGGAATCTACATAATCCTTGACAGGCAGGAAAAATCTCCCTTAAAGACATGGACGTCGTCATATTCGGGCCCCACTCCCCAAGCGAAGGCACGCTCCTTTTTAAAATCATATATTTCCATGGAGTAACTGAATTCCATAAAACAGGTTATGAAAAGAACAATACATATTTAAGTGCGTCATTATTGCACCCACCCAGAGCATTTTGCACACGTACGCACAATTTCCGCATGTGGCAGACGGCAATTCTACTGAGAGACTGTGTGTGTTGGTCCTTTAATCCACCCTCACAATCAAGTAATCTGGTGATTGTGAAATACCTAAATCCCCCTTATTTTTTTAAACTTGCAGGGACAATTGATGACATCCAGAACCTTCAACTAACATGACAAGGGTGAGAAAATCTCGGGAATTAAGAAGCTGTCAAACCGCGATGCTCGTGCACGTCTACGTTGATGAAAGTCATCAGATCATTAAGCACTGCATTGTGGAGAATGAGAAATTGTTAGTGTTACATGCCAAAATAATTTTGTACTAATTTTTCAAAATTAAACATACAAAACAACATACAAATTTTGAACAGAAATGGATAAGCAAACCTGTATGTAGACCAAACTGGGAATAAAAGTTAAACTTCAATATTTGATCAATGTTGGGGAGAAAAATGGGGCAAAATTCAATATTTTGCAGGTTCTTTTATTATAACAGGCAAAACAAATCTTCAGACTTAGCACAAGTCTAAGCATTCAATATTTTGATCTTCGGTAAAACTATTCTACTTAATTATACATTTTGTCAAATATGTCTGCTGAAATCAGAATACATACTGAAATTAAAGGCACTATCAGTAATTTGCTAAATCAGATTTTTTTAATTGAAAAAAAAAAACCATCAAATTTTAGATTTTTGCATGTCTTTAACAAGTATAAGTATTACATGCCCTAGAAGTGATAAGACCCAAAGCAACCTAATAACAACGGAATCGGATATTTTAGTAATTACTGTCCGTACAGACACAAGGTTACTTTATACTCTGTTCATTCTCAAGTTCAAGGGTGAAAACGTCATGATGCGGCTCTAGCATTTTGATTGTTCGCCTTTATTTGCATGGTAAATGACATGTCCAATTTTGAGGTTTACCATGTGAGTTTCTAGGAGCAAGAAAACAACACTGCAGTGAGTCACCTCGAAAACTGACCTCGAACACAGTATAAAAACATAAGGAATGGAGAAATCACATTGGAAAAAATAAATTCACTCAAGTGAAATTGACAGAATACGATTTCTCTTTAAGCTTTCCTGCAAATTTCAAATTATTTTGGACTCTTCGGGTGAATCATGATAGTGTCTTTAACAGTTCTTTGCGGATTGATTTGTTCATATGTAGTACTAGAATACTGCATTTTACAGGTTTTGTTTAACATGTGTATTAGAAAAAAAATATAAAAATGCAGGTATTGTTTTATTTTTTTCACAATTGATTGAATTAATTGAATGACAAATTTGAGCTTGATTCAGTGTTCCCAGTTAGGTCTAGATGTAAAGGATTATAACTGGGTGTTTTTCATCTGCAAAAACAGAATAATAGATTTGGAACCCCCTCTACACTACCGGGGGGGGGGGGGGATATGGGTGTGAAGTTGATGTGGGTGTAAGGCTCATGCACCAAACCCAGGGGCATTTGGTGACACGACGACTGAAAAAATAAGTGTTTTGGGGTGCGAGACCTCCAAAATTGCCCAAACACATGTGCGACAATTTTCCCAAAATGGGGCCTTGGTGGATTTGCAAATATTTCCCCAAATGGGGTCTTGTGACAGTTGCCTGTGAGGTAAAAAGTTTTAAAAAAAATATGGGGTCTTTAGGTGAAGTTTTTAAAAAATATGGGGTCTTGGTGACACAATGCTGAAAAGGGGTCTATAGCCTTAAATACAGCTCATTTTCCAAGAGGAGTGCCCCCCCAACCCGGGGGCTCCACCTGCCTATCTGTCGGATATAGCACATTTTGATTGGTTACTAGGCAGGTAACAAAACAAATTTTTGATTTTTTTTAACACAATGTAAAAATGAATTTGGCCCTAAAGTTGTTAGGCAAATTAAATATTTCCTGACAGGTCTTTCTTACATTGCAAAAACACACTTCAATTTGATCTCATATTTGCAATAATATCTTTTTTATGCTTCGGATAAAAATATTTTAAGCTCATTATTTTAAAGGGAAGTGATTTTTTTGTGCCAATTGGTAGATGTGACCCAAGCAGGGGTTGGCAATTTCCCCGGAAATACTAGTATTTCCCACCTGGGCGGGAAATAGTGGGAAACGGGAAATATTGGCAAATACCGGGAAATACTGGGAATTACCGGAACTATGGGAAAAACCTGGTCGATACCCGGGAAATACTATGGGATATAAGTACAATTAGAACACTCATGGGGGTTTAACCTCAAATAACTATATTTGACAGTTCTACATGTTGTGGTAATATCTGGGTATGTTTGAAGGGTTAATTCAAATTAACTTAACTCCCACCTAATTGATTATAAAAACATAAAACAAGATTAAAGTTATGAATTAGATAATCAGATGTTTTAGGCTACCCTGGGTGTGACAAAAATAGGTGTTTGGTTTATGAAAGGACCAGCTACAATAAGATAAATAAGCAATGAAGATAGAATTAGAATAAAGCTGCAATGCAGTTAAGGATGTTCTGCATCCAGCAGTTCTTACTTGTGCATCTTAACAAGTACTTGTGATTAGCATACATGTACACAAAACACTGGGTCTGCTGGCAACATTTCTTATTTTCTTTACAAAGCCAATTTAGTGAATATTATTTCTCTGTGGCTATTTAGCCACTTTACAAGTATAGTCCATTTTCATGATTAAATAAGGGGGACTCTCGCCCCATTCTTCCCCACTCCTCGGCGAATGGATGGATTAAATTGAAATGTGCGAAGAATCCACAGATCAAAAGGACTTGAGCCAATAGAACTAAGTAGTGATAAAATGAAAACACCATGAACCCCTCCCTGGGGTCATTTTTGCATGAAAGTGCTTATCTGTGTTTGTAGTTGATTTCATGATATTTAAATAAAAATTAAGTTCTGAAAATGTAACTTTTTGAGTATTTCCCGGTATTTCCCAGTATTTCCCGTTTGGCCAAAATATGCCTGGTGTATTTACCGGTAACTACCCCGGTATTTACGCCCGCGTATTCCAGGGCGGGAAATACCGGCCAACATCCCACCCTAAAAAAACCACGACCAAGTATCGCTTTATCCAGCACGTTACCATTTTTTTAGCAATCATGAATATTGACGCTATTACAAATATTACAAGCAATGACGCAATTCAACTTGATTATTTTATATACATGTGTGTGGCCTAAATGTTAACATCCACTCATCTCTTTCTGTTTACAATAACTAAATGTTAACATTCACACATAATATATCTTTCAGTTTACAAAAATATAACTGCACTGGGTACAAAATATTTGCCCTATTTTATGGTCATGGAAAGTGGACTCTTTTACATGATGGTTCACTTGCAGGATAACACTGAATAAATGTTATAGCCTAGGTCATAGAAACTGGTATATATAAAATCACATTTATGAATATAAAGTGCGCAGAGATTCCAGACAAAGATATAGGAAAAGTAACACAATTTCAGCGTTGCTTTAAAGGGACACAATGGCATGAAAAAATATTCAGGCATAATGAAATGAACCCTTAATGAAATCACTTCACAAATTTAAAAATGAGTTAGATGTTTACATTGTGTAAAACAGCAAGAGTTTGTGGCAATTTTTGCCAGGGAAAATCAAGGTGTTGACATCCCTGCCAGAATTTACAGTGTATATGTTTTTTTTTTTTTTGGATAAACTATTCAGACCGGTGTGAAAGCAGATATAGTCTGGCGGGAGCCACAGTTCCGGATCTCCATAGACGATAACGGAATAAAGCGTGTAACTAATGTTACGTGAAGAGTCAAATGAATCGATTGCCCTATTGTTCACCATTGTTCCCGGACTATGAGTACGCTGGACAATGATTACTTCTACACCGGATTCAGAGGTTGTACTTCAGGCTTGTTGTAGTAAGATATTGATCTTACAAGTGAAAGGTGGATTAGCCAAGATTAGCACATACAATAGCAAGTCTGTGAGCTGATGAATGCATGCACTTCAAGTTCATTGAAATGTATTCACAAGGGAGAATGAGCGGACCTTTTTCCTTTCATCATACTCTAAAGGTTTGTTGTAACAGGTGAGAATATTTCTCATGGATGAGCCGTTCCGGGCCCATCCATGAGAAATTTTCTCACCCGTTATTTTCATCTTTCAGAGTATGTTGAAACGAAAAAGGTCCACTCATGTAGGACCAACCCTGGTTTAAACCAAGGTTTAAAGTTAGACTCCCTTTGCAAATACCAGCCTTTGATACTGCTTATCACTTCAAGACCTGACTACATCAGTAACATAAATCTTTGGTAACCTTGTACATTCATGACATGAAACAATGTGTTAAGAAACAACACGTATATGGAAATTTATGAGCAGCGTTCAAAATAGCTGTTGTCTGTTCGCCCGGGACAACCAAATTGATTGCCAGACAACCAAAAATGATACTACAGTTGTCCGATGGACAACCATAAAATCGAGAGCCAAAAGTCACTTTTGGTACGCAGCGATTCATAAAACCCGACGCAGCCGATAAATGCAGTGGAGTACCGTAGTTTCTTTCATAAATCGCAGTTCCAAAAATAGCTAAATAATAATTAAGTCCAGATTGTTTATGCTAATAAAACAGGTATGGGGAAAGCCCCTTATGCTTTCATTTTTGTGTCGCCTGCCCTAAGGCAGGAAGACACATATATATATGGATCACTTTGTCCACTGTTGATGTCTGTTGTTGTTGTTGATGTCTGTTGTTGTCTGTTGTTGTGAAAAGGGTTAACAGTTGCCTGTAATATCCACATACTTCAATGGATTTAACCAAAATTGGGTCACAGGTGCAACATGGGATCCCTCATTTGTTGATGAGGTCAAAGGTCACATACCAAGGTCAAAGGTCATGTGAGGTCAAGTTGTAAGATAGGCTGAAAATGTAAAATTGACCTCGTTTGAAAAGTTGAAGTTCAATTGGAACCAAACTTGGTTTATGGAGTTTATATGCAAACCATCATTTGTTTATGAGGTCCAACGCAAATATCAAGGTCAAAGGTCATGTTAGGCCTATCATTCACTAACCACGATGGCAGGCAGCACAAGCGATCCGAGGACCGATGTATTTTGTAATTAGTCGTTACAATTTATCAGACCTAAACAGCAAGAGCATAAGGAAGCCCCTGTAATAGTTCCAATTGGAGCAGGTCTAGAAGTAATTATAGCTACAACAGTAACTCAATTCAGTTAACTCTTCACGCAACATTAGTTTCATGCTTTATTCCGTTATCGTCTATGGAGCCCGGACTATGGCTCCCGCCGGACTATAGTTGCTTTAACACCGGGTCACCAAAAAGATTATCATTTCACTTTATTATGTATATTGTCATACAGAAAGTTGTCTCAAAACACGGACAACTCAAGTTTTGGCAGACAACCAAAAATTGCAATCTTGTACTTTTCCCCTTTATTCGGATGCTGTTTATGAGGTAAGGAGAGTGGCATTACAACATCTGATAGTAAACCCCAAGACAGCAACCAAGTCAGGAGGGGGACCTAAATATCTTTGGGCAAACCATCGGTGTATCCAGACCTGGCTTTTTGAGGAGACCCCGGGGCAGAAGGACCTCTAAGAGCTGAAAATAGGCTGATTTTGTATGTTTTGGCATGAACCCCAAAGGGCGCGCACCCCAAAAGCTTCACCCCCAAGATATGCCTCTGCAAACCCTAACTTGCTCCAAGGATATTTTTTTATGTTATAAGCATTAAACAAAGCTCTTTTAATTTAACTTAAAAGTATTATTACCAGCTCTAGTATTTGTTGAAAATTGATGGGGTATGAGTAATGATGATTGAACATGCATGCCAATTTCACGGTCAGTGACGGTCATCCAAAAAATAGTTCTAAAGATATTTCTTTCCTGATTTCTGTTATTTTCTATTACTTGTACTTACCTTTACTCACAGCTCGTAGTAATAAAGAAATTACAGATTTAAGCAAAGAAGAGAACAACAATAACCACTAATAGTAATAATATCAGCTCCTTGAGATATTGAAGAAAAACATTAATCTTTACTGCAACCAGGTTTAAAATAAATGAGTAAGCAAGTTCGATTGTTTACTGCTTTTCCACTAGAGCATAAAGGTATGGTAGTTTCAACAATCAAATGAGCACGACATGATGACAGAAACAGAACAACACAAGTCAATAGGGTCAGCTTATTTATTAGAAAAACATTGCTAGGGGTGATAAAAAATATAAAATCAGTCAAGTTTAGCTCGAAAGCTTACTAATACAAAGTACATTATTTTTACTTTAAAGAACTATATTCCAGGCATGTTGTGTGAGAGATGTCACATATCCTTGGTGGCTGAGTCATCATTTGATTTGATACTAAGGGAGGGGTCGTTATATTTGCCAGGGGGGGGGAAATGGAGGATTTGAGGGGGAGAACCAGAAAAATTTTTTGTAAGAGAATGGGGGGAACGGGAACGTGAAATTTTCAATCAACGAGGGGTAGGAGGGGGGACATGACTTTTAAATGGAGAAATCAGCATTGATCAAGGCGGGATTGTGAAATTTAGAACGGAAGCGAGGGGGGAAGGAGGGGGGGGGAATGCGAAAAATGTTTGCCGAAAAAAAGTTGAAATCTCCATTCCCCCCCTGGCTAAATAATGACCGCTCTCACTCAATCTTAGGTGTGGGTTTTTAACCCATCAATTAATGAATTGATGGTTATGCTATCGAGAGCGGCATGTTCTTATTTTCTCTACTTGTCGGGCATTTTATATGCATTTTGACGAAAAAAGCTGCCTAGTGGAAAGTCAGACAATGGGGAATTCGTGTATGGGCTTGATTTTTTAAATTTCAGTGACGGGAGTCCGTTTTCGTAACTTTTGTATCTTTTGTCAAGTTTTGGACATCATTTGATTCCGCGCTTGTCGTCCTTCTTACTTAATGCTATTGTGTGCACCTATTAACCGTTTCTAGTGGGGTTCTTCGGTCGGAAAAGGAAACAGTGATCCGGTACCATATCTGCCAAGCATGCAAGGCTTACCAGGGGGGGGACTGAGGTCAAAACACAAGTGCCAGTTCATTTGACGGAGTAGATAGTGTAAACAACCAGACCACATCAACAATTTTTGCAGCCCTTGAATTCACCGAATGTGGGGCAATTTGTTGTGGTAAATGAATTAAAACTTGAGTTCTATAGAGACATGATTAAATAATAAATTATATTAAAGTTACTTATGTTATTACAAGAAGAGGCTAACCTTGGAATTTACAAATATAGATATGTGTAAAAATAGTTTGGTCAAATATTCCCTCTTCTAGGTAAGTGTGACCATTGGCCTGTTGGTAGTAAGGTCAATGCCTAACTAAAGTGCTACAAATTGATTGTAAAACTTTCATGTCAATTAGTGAAATGGTTTCTTGAAAGATTTATACCAGATGATCAAGAAGGCCCTTAAGTTTTAAGTTAGTAAATAACTGGTAATTTTGCAACCAAGCTCAGGAGCCTACTAGGCCAAACAAAAGAAGCAGAGAGACAAATTGCCTAACATACGTAGATGCTGTGTCTTTAAAGTTGTAACCAAATTAAACTAATTGGTGCAAAAGGGGATAGCCTAACAAGGATAATGAAACCTGTTGTGATTGGCTGTTTGATTTTGAATATTGTCCATCATGCTAGTAATGCAGAAGTGTTAGGTTTATAATTATGTAGTGACTGGTTGTGACTTGTTTCCCACTGACATCCCTTAAAGGGGCTGTCAGACGGCGGGCCCTGTACAATTTTTTCGGGAAAGCCTTATTTTAAAGAGCCCATCTCATGACACTGGTAACTGAAAGTGTTCGAATTTAGGGCAAAGGCTGAACGGAAAGGCTGTATGAATGGGGAATATTAAGTTAAATTCAGCACTACATTTCACAGACACTTTGCCCACCAAAGTAATTGCTTTTGCACAACAGAACAAAATAAAATAAATTACAAAGAGAGCCCATGATTAAACAACATTTAAGTGATGCCTATTGATATTACACAAAAAACTCAAGTATTGTAATTCTACTTGTCCAGTGTGCCAAACCCCAAATCTATAATCCCGTGAGTCAGTTGATTGCTTTTATACAATGCAGATTTGGGGTGCAAGTGTCTGAATTGGTGTCTGGAATTTGTTCGAATTTTGTCTGAAATTGTAGAAGTAGAAGTCACAACTAGATAATTCCTCATTGTTGTGAGTGCCTAAAATTCAGGCCATTTGCCCAAATTCAGACGTTTTAAGTTACCAGTGTGTGTGAGGCAGTGACAGGTTTGTAGATGGCTCCATTTTCAAGTTTTATGAGCCTTTAAAGTGACTTTTACTTCAACATATTCATATTCAATTATTGGTTTTTAAATCTCCATATTGGACTTGTTCTTGACTGAAGTTCCCTAAATGGGGGCCCGTCAGAGGCGGAGCCTGTCAATTTTTTTCGGGAGAAGTTTATTTTAAAGAGGGCTCTATAGGCATTGATTGGCAAGTTAAGAACTATGTAGGTGGCTCCGTTTTCAAGTTTCGAACCTTTTCAAGTTGACTGTTACTTCAACCTTTCATGTCATGCTTTTAAAAAAAAATGCAAAGGGACTAATTTCCTATTGACAGTTCCTTAAATTTGAAAGCTTTCAATTGATCTTTAAGACACTATCAGTGATTTGAAAAATATTTGAATTTGCAGGAAGCTCAAAGTGAAGGATAGGTCTGTTAGAATTCTAATAAGTTACCTTTTCTAGCGGTCGAATTGACAGAAAAGGAAGAACAGACAAGTGTTCCAAGATACGACTCCATTCAGTTTACGGTTGTACTTACGTGTCCGAACGGACTGTAATGACTACAATCTCAGATTCTGTCCTTATTAGGTTGCTTCTTGGTCTTACTCATTTGCAGGGTGTGTTTAGGTACCTGTCTTGTTACATCACATGCAAAAAATATGATTTTTGATGATTTTCGGTTTACTGATGTGCAAATCACTGATAGGTCTTTAAGACCGTACCAGTGGCTGTATCCCTCTGGAGGACCTAGGTATGATCACTAAATTTCAACAAAAAAAAAATTTCCCTGATTCCAAGATAAATCTCCTATTCCAAAATCGTCAATGTTGGCAGCTTGGAAAGGTCATTTCAGGTACGTTATTGGATCTGGCCGTGCTTTGAGGGACAGGGGTTCATTTGGTTGTCAAAGGTCATCCAGGGTCGTTATCGTGCGTTGATTAGATATGAGTTTTGTTATTATGGTCAGGTAGTTTGCCATACCAAGTTTTGTGATCACGTTTCGACGGGGGTCATTTGGGGGTTCAAGGTCATTCGGATCAGTTGGGCGTAGCTTGGCCGTGCTTTAGATCGGATATGAAATTTGATGTGGTGTAGGAGAGTTTCACCGTACGAGTTTTGGGGTCATGCTGTTGAGGGGTCATTTTGGGTCAAATGGTCATTCCAGGGGTCGTTACGGGTGAGCTTGGCCGTGCCTTGACCTATGGATATGAGTTTTGGATGGTGGATAGGAATTAGAATTTTGCCGTACTGAGTTTTGTGGTAATGTTTTCGAGGCTAGGGGTCATTTGGTTCAAAGGTCTCCAGCGGTTCATTATCGTGGTCGGGCTTTGATATATGGATATTGAGTTTGGTATGGTGATAGAGTTTTGCCATACGATTTTTGTGGTCACGTGTTCGAGGGTCATTTGGGGTCAAGGTCATTCACCTTGTACGTATTAGGACATATGCGTTTGAGTTTAGGTATGTTGGTAGAATTTCACCGTACGAGTTTATGTGGTCACGTTTTCGAGGGGGCATTTTTGGATTCAAAGGTCATCCAGGGCGTTATCGGGTAACTTGGCCGTGCTTTGAGGCATGGATATGAGTTTTGGGTATGTTGGTAGAGGTTCGCCGTACAGTTTTGTGGTCACGTTTTCGAGGGGTTTAAGGTGGGGGTTATGGTTGGGGGTCAAAAGGTATGTAGGGGCCATTATTGGGAACTTGGCCCGTGCTTACATCCCATGCTTTGAAGATGGATATGAAGACACCCTGGGGGCGTAATTAGGTAAATAACATTCCTGTATACTCATCTAGCAGGTATGATCAGCTATTTGTTCATTATGGTGCATTCAAGATCAAAGGTCAAATGGGGTCAACATGTTTGGGTATTGACATGAAACTTGATGCCAAAAATCTTAAGGTAACAACAAGAGTCATTCCAGGGTCCTCAAGATCAAAAGGAGGTCAAATGGGGTAGGTAAACTTAGTATCCGGTGAAATTGTGAAAATTGGTGGGCGGGGGCGATGTTGATGAAAAATTGTAAAGACTCATGTACAAGGACATCAGGGTCATTCAAGGTCAAATGAACCGCGAAAGGCAAAGCCTGAGAGTCATTCAATCCAGTTGATCGCAAAACACAGTTAATTGCCAAATCCAAGGACGGCCCTACGGTAAAAATACTATTAAAGAAACCACCGGTCAGAACTTTATGGTATGCACAGAATGCCAACTTATGGCCATATGCCCTTTGACCTCCAATGACCCTACTTGACCTTTGACCCACAACAATCAAACACATTCTTCCAAGTGAAGTTATATAGCCACCAAAACTTGCCTCAAGATAAACCACTGGCCAAGACCCATGGGCTATATGTCAAGGACCGTAATGACCCGTAACGTGACTATGACCCCACAACTCTGCATTTCCCTAACCATCCCATTGATGGGTTTCTGCATAATGATCACTCGGTTACATATCCAACCTCTCAAAGCTGCAATTTAATTTATTATTCCTCTGACTGAGTGGAAATGAAAAACTCTGCATTTTCCCCTCGAAGGATGCAATATGAATTTACTCCTCTCTGGCTTTAGAGTATCAGTCCATTTCCTGCATCGATGAAATGAAAGCGTAGAATAGACGATTCAAAATAGATTGACAAGGGAAATTGTGAAAGTAGAAATTACAAACTAAGAAAAGACAGAAGTCTGGTAAAAGTAAAAAAAAAAGATGAAAAACAGAATGGAACAGGAAATGTGTGTTCTCATAAAGTCCACTGTATTTATTTTGTTACAGCATAGTTATATTTTTTTAAATTTCTAATCTGCAGGCATGTCTCCCCATTGGATGATTTGATCATTTTGTAGACATTCAGGAGAATTTAAGAAATAAACCGATTCTGACCACCTTCCAAAACATATCAAACCTCAACATCTGGCAATTTAATCTTATATGACCATTGCGGTGGGGTCTTTGTATTAAAGATTGTACTTGTTATAAAAAATCAAAAACAGTGCAGATGGACAGATTCGAACTGGCCACCCTCAAAGTCGGTGTGTGTGCCCGCCTCTCACAGGGGTGTGGGGGTGCGGTCACGGTCACCCCCCCCAAATTCACAAAAGGGGCAAAAAAGATCCACTTTTTGCTGAATTTTTTGATAAGTTGGAAGGTTGTTAATCCATTTCTCTCAACACTAGGCATATTATTCAAAGTCACGTCAACCTGGGCTGCCAGCGTTGAGGCGCGGCGCGCGTCGTGGATTGCGGGGGGCTGAGGTGCGGTCACAGTTTCTGGGTGAACAACGGTTGAACAGTCATTTATGTAATCAACTGCTTTAAAGCAAAACTAGATTTTCAATCGGGTGGTAACCAGACATTTGGCACATGGGGTGGGCAGAGGGTGCCAGGCATTTTTTGAGGGGGCTTTAATTGGGGTCCTTCTCCATAGACACTGAAAAAGGTCAGGTTCTTTGGGGGGCAGTGGCTGGGGGGGGGCAAGGTTTCCGTTTGGGGGGGCTTGCCCCCTGCCCCCCCGCTGGTTACGCACTGGTGATCAGGGACACGTGATGGGTAATTAACGTCATGTGATGGCTAGACCATCCTTAATGTAAGGATAACATTTGATTTTGTACAAGAAATTACAAGGTTGTACAGAAATTACATGTACATGGTTTGTTACAAGAAAGTACTGGTTTTTGTAGGCCAGCTCTGATGTCATATTTTGGATCTTTTGGACAAACATGGTAAATGAATAGTTCTTGTGGATATTTTTTGTGTTTTCCTAACTTGTCCAGGCCAGAACAGAAAAGTTGGCTTTCTGTTGAACTAATAAGCAAAAGCAGCCATCTGAGCAAGGTTGAACACTTTCTGCGAGTTAGAGAGAGATTGGTCCCCCCGATTTATTAGTATAGGCCTGGTTATACTGAAAGGGACGTCACATACTCTGAAAACGGCCATCCATAACAGGTGAGAAATTCCGGCCCCATCCATGAGGAATTTTGTCACGGACATTTAACTTCACAGTATTTGAAAGGAAAAAAGGTCCACTCATGTCGGACTACCCTGGTTTAATCTGGGTCTAAAGTTAGACTCCCTTTAGAATACCAGCCATATAGTTTTAATTTTGATTGAAATGATGCTCTGTAACGTCTGCATTCAGTATTTCAATCTATATTGATATTAGAGATAAATATGTCATTTGTTGTTGTAATTCATAATCTGAGCAAATTTAATATTAGTTCAACCAAATGAGCAAATTTTTCACTGATAACATCCACACCTTACATTCTTTTAGCCCTAAAATTTCAAGAATAAATGAGAAAAATAGTAGTTCTCCTTCTGACACCAAAACTTTTGTCCACTTCAGGAAAAATTCTAGGTTCGGAGGATGAGGCTTTCAAAAGAATCAGGCCATGGACTTTTAAACCTGTTAAGTTTTTCAATCAAGTTGAGGTGAGGTTTTCTGATTGTGTATTTCAAAAGAAAAACAAATTGAAAATATACCCAAGTTTAGTTGATTTTTGGTGGGCATTTTGAGAGCTGATTGCTATGGAAGTGATTGAGATTTTTTCTGTGTTATCTAAAAGATTAGGAAACTGCGTTCACTCATACCTGCACTTTTCTATGCCCTGACCTTGTCATTTGGTATGTCAGAATGGATTATGTATACATTTATTGATTCAAATAAAGTTATTAAAGTGTGTATGGTAAAAAAATATTTTCTTGTTATGTTGAATATGACAAAGGCCCAGAATGTAAAAATATTGCAAAACACCTGTAACTGTAATTGTGTATTGTAATGCCATTAACAGTAACAGGTTAGTTTTAATGGATTGTTTTGCCAACAGCTGTACATAGCTACTTAAAAGATTGGATGCTAGTCGTATCGCTAGTGGTAGCGGTCGGTGGATGCTGGTTTGCCTATGCTCAACATCGCTACTCTCAGTCACACGTCAAAGAAATGCTTAAAGAAATGGAAAGTCTACAGAAAGCAGAGGACACGCTATTGGAAATGCAAGAAAAGTAAGTAGCTCAGCCTAGGAGACATTTTGTTTGCTTTTTGTTTTAATAATCCTTGGGATAAGAGATGCTTTTGTCAAGGGCTGCAGGCTACATGGTCAACAGCCTTGGCAGAAGCTTAAGATTTGTGAAGAAGTTTGAAATACGACAAGCGAGTAAACAAAATAAAGAGGAAGAGAGAGATCAAAATTATAGAATTAAAGGTAAGATTGTATCAATGTCACATCATATTGGATGGGTAGGTATGATGTATTGAGTAGTTGCAGTTTCCTCTGTTATTAAAATAAAATGGCTCAAAACATTTGAATTTGACATGATTTGCAAGACAGTTATCCTTGCTATTATTTGTTTATAAGTTTTTCTGTCATCCACTTGAAGATCAGCAAAAATGAGTGTGTGTGTGTGGGGGGGGGGGTGAGTAAAATATTGGAAGACTCATTATTGGGTCTATACAGATTGACCTCTAATGACCCCTGTGTGACTGCTCAACCCCATTTTGCCATATCCTCTTTCACAAACTTGTGATGGCAGACAATATGTGTGTTCCAGGAAACCTGATTTAATAACAATGAGTCACCTGTCAGATAAATACACCAACCAACCCAAGTGTGATGTTTATCTACGTCAAATGCAGTGCATTCTCCTATAAGTGTGTTTCTATTGAGTACTCAATACTCCTTTGCTTTTATTGCCCGGTAATTTTAACCAATGTTACTTGAGCTTATCTGAGTAGAATGGAAGTGTGTGTCAAGCTAATCGGAAGAGAGTGGAAGTAGTGAAAGTGAGCAGGATCAACCTTAGGTTGATGTACTGCCAATGTAATGGCTCTATTTTTGTGTTGCCTGCCTTAAGGCAGGAAGACACATAGGGATCACTTTGCCCACTGTTGTTGTAGTCTGTTGTTGTCTGTTGAAGTGAAAAAGGGTTAACAATTGCCTGTAATATCTGTATACTTCAATGGATTTAAAACCAACTTGAGTCATATGTGCAACATGGGATCCCTCATTTATTGATGAGGTTAAAGGTCACATATCAAGGTCAAAGGTCATGTGAGGTCAAGTTGTAAGATAGGCTGAAGTTGTAAAATTGGCCTCAATTGAAAAGTTGAAGTTCAATTAAAACCATTATCATGTTTTGAGGAGTCTCAATGATAAAATTGGATGATTTACGCCCAATATTAATTGGTCTTGCTATGAGTTTTAAAATATTGGGCTCGACTCTGTCTCGCCCAATATTTTCGCAACTCATAGCTCGACCAATTAATTTGGGCTTAATCGATCCAATTTTATATCAAACTTGGTTTATGGATATTACATGGGAACGCTCAGTTGTTTACGAGGTCAAAGGACACTTATCGAGGTCAAAGGACGCTTATCGAGGTCAAAGGACGCTTATCGAGGTCAAAGGACGCTTATCGAGGTCAAAGGACGATTATCGAGGTCAAAGGACGCTTATCGAGGTCAAAGGACGCTTATCGAGGTCAAAGGACGCTTATCGAGGTCAAAGGACACTTATCGAGGTCAAAGGACGCTTATCAAGGTCAAAGGTCATATGAGGCCTATTTTTAACAAACTCCGATGGCAGGCGACACCAGCAGTCCGAGGACCACAATGTATTTTCAAGTTGATGATTATCTTCGAAATAGTGGCCAGATAACAAGTATCATGCCTAGCAAGAGACAAACTAGGCTCTGTCATGTATTGAGAGCCTTGCAGTAACACCCTCAAATTGAAGCTTGACAAGAAGAGATGTTTCCTTGTGTCAAGCTGCTTCCAGTGTACTCAGTAGTTTGTTTCCATTGTGAATTTAAACCAACTTTCCACCACATAATCTACCGTAAGATATGGGGTTGTGGAGATGGTTGGCATCCCCTGAACCAGGAAAGTTCAATACTCCAGTTTATTTCTACTGTGCCTATTACTCAGCTTGTGGCTCCTCTATTTTCCTGGAAAATCAAGGGCTCAGTGGAAATACACCATATGAGTCTTGTCAATGCCCGATTGGCAGCTGACAAATACGAGAAGGAAGGAAAATAAACCCCTGAATAACAATATTTATTTTATTGGAAGAAATGAGACAATATTGATCGATAATTGTTCCCACCGAAAGTATTTGGAAGGGAATCGGGAAATGAGCAGCATATATAGCCAAATGACTGGATGTCTGTATGTGCAGAAGATAACCTACATGGCTGTAGGTGCAAAGAATGTAATCCTTGTGTTTTCAGTTGTAGTAAGGCTATCTATCTATCTATGCTGCTAAAATAATCATCTGCGAGTCTGTCCAGCTATGCGTTTTGTTATGTTTTGACATATGGGGCTGATATTTTGGCTGAGATCTGGGATGACATTCCTGAACCTTTGTTTGCAGGGTTTTAGAGTGACCCAAAAGGTCATCTAGAAGTCAATTTGTGTAGAAATGCCCTACATGTAGGACCACCAAGTATGGTAAAAAAGACCGCTGACCTGAGTACAGAACAAATCTGAGGTCAAGGGTCAAAGGTCACATGGGGGACATGCACTAGTACCGGTATATATTGATGAATATGAAGGGAGTGGAGCTTTGGAACAACCTCAACACATATGGAGTCAAAGGTCATCTGGAAAGGGGTCATGTGGTGTCAGGAGGGACACAATTATGCACTGGTAATTCCAGGTTCTGCTTGTTACAAATTATATATGTGCAATTCTTTGTCATAAGAGAAGATATCAGTAGCTTCCCACAATGCACTGCTTCCAATGGAAGTTTTTGTACAGGTAGTCATGTGAATTGTTAGAGATGAAACATTCTTAAAATGCAAGTTTGTGATCAGTACTGTCAATTTAGCCATGTTTTATCTCTAACGATTCACATCAGTAGTTGCACAAAAACCTTCATCGGAAGCAATGCATTGTGGGAAGCTACTGAAATCTTCTCTTCTTTGTCATAATCTCTCAGAAGAAGCTTCGTTAAATTTTGTATTTTTTTTTTTTGCTCCAAATTGAAGGGGCTGTTGAATTTATCCAAAATGTTCCATAACTGATTAAGAGTTTGGACACGGTTATTTATAGTGGTCATTTTATACCTGTCTTTTGTGTTTGGCACAGTTCAGCCTTCGAATGGATCATTACATTCATCTACATAAGTTGGGTATTCATTGTACAGTATTCCATGGTGTGAAGGTTCTGGTGGCTCATTAGGGTTCAGATGCCATTTGCCTTAAAACACTTCTCCCTTGGCAAAAAAAAAACAAAACAGGAACAATAGCGACAGCCTTCTATCTGCAAACCTGATCAGTCTTGCATGGATGTAATATTCATTCCAAGCATAGACAACAGATAATTCAGGCAATACTTATAACAACTACAATGATTTCTTGTATTTCTATTTGTGCTATATTTGTTTTTTAGTATCTTAGGGTGTGAGACGATACCACCCGCCGCACCTTTTTATTCCCCCATCAAAATTAAGTTTTGGTATCAGAAGAATTCTTTTTTTCTCTCATTAGCAAGTTAAAACTCAAAATTTTGTAACAAGGTCGTTTTTGATGATATACTTCTACTTTCAGGGAGGAACAACATTATTACTTGAAAAAACATCAGACCATGTATCAGTAACTCCTTTACCCCCTGGAAGTGGGGGCGGTGCCAGTGGGGATTTACCCCCCTAATTTTTTCCTCTCCCCCCATAATAATTTATTCCTTGTACGTGTTCTCCTTAAACGGGGATGGTCCATTTCATATATAATGTTTTCATCTTGAAATAGAATGGCTGCACCCCAAAACCCATCCTGTAAAGTTTCTCACCGAATTTCAATCTCCGTTTTGATGTGAGAGCCTTGGAACTGATTTTGTGAGCCCCATAGGTACTAACTCCTGTGTAAAATTAATATTGGTCGACCCAAATGGAGTACAGTGTCGCTCATACTTCCAACAACATCCTTTAGCCCGAAGATTTCACAGGGTAAATGAGAAAAAAGGCTTGCTTCTGATCCCAAAATTCGACCACTTCCAGTAAAATCTTAGTTCTGGGGACTGAGGTTATTAGCGATCGGGCCATGGACCTTTAAAGTGCAGGCTGAGGTCCTGACACTGTCACAGTGCACCAATTCTGACAATGGTTGACAACTAGACAGAAGTCCATCCCAGTGTTTTTTTTTCTTCCCACGCGATCTCCCTGGGCATGACACTTCATCTATCATAAACTCGGAAATTACAGTATTACACTCACAGTATGTAAAAATTTTATTAAATTCCATTTTAGGTCATCGGCTTTTAATAATTGGAGAGATCGTATGGCAGCATGATCTATGTATGTCATTTTTAATACACATTTGGTATTTTCACTAGCCTTTTTTCAGTTCAGGGTTGGGCCAATCAACTTGTTTTTGGTTAATGGAAGTGGATTATGTGGGGTAGACAGGTAAGGTCAAAGGTCATTTAGGGTTCACTTAGGATCTTATTTGGTGTGCAGTGGTAATGCAGCTTTTGGCAAAATTTTGTCTAGCTTTTTAGTGGGCATTGGTGGATTCATATATGTATGGTATATGAGGGCCTACTATGAGGCAAGAGGTTTGTATGGGAGTAACAGATGTGGACTCAAAGCTAATTTTGGGATGTATGTGGTAATTTCCATCATGAGAAATTTATTAATCTTCTTTTGACATGTGTTATCAGAAGAACCTGTCTGGGATTAGTGTCACTATTTTTATCATTTGACTTACTTTTCTTTTACCGAATTAGCTAAAGCACAAGAAGAACACATATCTGCACTTATGGAAAAACACACTAGAAAAACTTTTAACAGATGAAATATCACAAGCCAAACAAGAAGCAGAAGGGCAAGAAGCCCGACCAATAATTCCATTTATTGCTTGAGGTGGAAGAACCAACCGACTGCTGGGATTAGCAAACAAACTCAACTGCAGAAGAAGAACTTGTACAAGTAAAGTACAGCTCAAATCAGGCTCAAACCATGATTTTTTCACGGAAGGGGGCAATTTTTTTTTCAAAAGAGGGGACATTTTTCCCCCAAAATTCAACTCCCAAAGGGGGGGGGTTGAATTGGCAAAAGTGGAACCTTTTTAACCAAAAAATGTTACCTCGTTTTTTACAAACAACAAGACCCCTAATTTTTGACTCGTTTCGCTCGCAAAATCCATCTTTTGGTCTTTTCGAGCCATGTTTTTAGTTTAAAAAAAACAACTTTTTGGAAATTTAGGTGGTATCCACGCCCCTCCGCCCCCTGCCCCCCCCCCACTGGTAGGGGCCTGCATCAAATAGCGCACATGTATTGGAACACGTTTTAGTCTAGTTGGATAAATGTTCAAGAACATTTGGCCCCGTATTCTCAAAGAACTAGTCCAGACATGCGGACCTCTAAATTTAGCGCTTTATCTTTGTCTTTTAGTGCTCAAAATGTGAACAGAAGTACAAGAGGGCACACAATGCTTGAAAAATTTCTATTTGAAGTTGTTTTCCTTTCATTTTCCTATTTACAAAACAACATTAAAAACATCCTTTATAGTAGGAATTAGTTACTAAGACTAAGCGATAAAACCAAGACCATTTTCTTTTATTAATATGGGCCTTGTACTAAAGTTTTCTTTCAGATCACTGGATTCAAAAAAATTCGCAACTAGTTTGAAAACCACAACAAAGTGAATTTTCAGATGATCAAGGTCCAGGGCCAATTTCTGACCGATTCGGGGTGGTTGGTCTGGGGTCGCAGATCGGTCGCCGAATTTTACAAAAGTGGTTATAATTTCAGTGTGTTGGCAGAATGCGACTATTTATCTCATTTACCCTGTGAAATCTTAGGGCTAAAAGATGTTTTGGTTGGATTTTATGAGAAAAAAGTGCCTCATTTTTGTTTGATGAATGTTTATTTTACAGAGTTTTCTATGGGCTTAAAAAATGATGTTTTTAGCCTCATCAAAACATTGAAATATCAGCATGAAACTGTACAGATGAGGTATCAGGGTCAACAAGGTCATTCAAGAAGAAAATGTTACATATTAAATAATTAAAATCTTGTCACTCCCCTTCAAAGATTGTCTTAAGACAAATATTTATGTGCTCATAGAACATTTTTGAATATGAGAATTTGTCTTTCTTTTGAATAGGGTAATTCAATAGCAATCTGTCACACAAACATGCACTGGTTTTAATCTAACTTTAATGCGTTTATTTAATATGCATCCACCTAAAGATTTACAAATTCATCAGTTAATTTCCTAATTAGATAGTTAGTTGCAAAATTAGCATATTAAAATAATGCTTTAATATGACTCTCTGTAAAAGCATGCAGTTTATTGCATCTGATAATGTCAGACAAAGTGTGATAGCACAGAAATAGCTTGCTGGTGGTTTAACCCCATAGGGACTAACAGGCAATTTGATTGGTCATTCATAGGGTAGCATGATGTAATCAGCCAATTAGAGACTTTGTAAGAAAGGCTTATAAGATACACACAGTTATATCAAAGGTCTATTTTGATTGCTTACTCAGAGGGGCATATCATACTATATCATGAAATAAGCCAATCAAAGATACTGTAAGAAAGGTGGTAGACCTCAGGGGGTTAAATTGCAAATTTTTAAAGCTGTTATTTTCACAGTGGTCTTATTTTCTTGAATTTTGTGAATGGTTGTGAAATGCAAATATAAAGACACACAAATATATTAATATAGTAGAGTTAAATTATAATTATAGCTTCTGCAAATATAGCAACTCACACACTTTTGTAAGTTATTGGAAATTGCAAAATAATTTGCATGCAAAAAAATAATGCCTTACAGGATATAATTGTTAATATCCATGTGAAACATACAGATGGCAGATAGAGAATCTCCTATTAACTAATTATCGTAACACAAATTATGTAGATGTCATATTTATCAAAACCATCTGCTGCTACTGACTACAAGAAGGAAATATGACAGCTTTACATAATTTACATTGTGCATGTGTTTGTATTGGTTATTCCCCTGTGTAATATTGCACAGAACTAGTCTAGTGTCAATACTTGAGGGATTATATAGCTTTATTCCATCAAGCATATCATCCCCCAATGAAATCTTCACACTAGACAAGGTTCATGCAGTACTACATGGAGGAATAACCTCAGTATTTTGCATGGTAAATGACATGTTTATTCCATCAGGTATATAATCCCTCAATGAAGTCTTCATACTAGACTAGGTTCATGCAATACTCCATGGAGGAATGACCTGAGTATTTGCACAGTAAATGACATGTTTTTCCTCAGGCATATAATCTCTCAATGGAAAGTCTTCAACACTAGACTAGGTCATGCCATACTCATGAGGAATGCCTGAGTATTTGCGTGGTAAATGACAGTTTATTCCATCAGGTAACATCCCTCAATGCGTCTTCAACTAGACTAGGTTCATGCAATTACTACTGGAGGAATGACTGAGTATTTGCATGGTAAATGACATGTTATTCATCAGGGATATAATCCCTCAATGGAAGGTCCTTCACCACTAGGACTAGGGTTCATGAAACTACTACTTGGAGGAATGACCTGAGCATTTGCTGGTAAATGAATGTTATTCCCTTATGTATACAATCCCTCAATGAAGTCTTCGCACAGACTAGGTTCATGCAATTACTACTTGGAGGAATGACCTGAGTATTTGGATGGGTAACTGACATGTTTATCCATCAGGTCTTAATCCCACAATAGAGAGTTACACCTAGACTAGGTTCATGCAAATTCAAACTTGGAGGAAGGAACCGAGTATTTGCAGGGTGAAATGACTGTTTATTCCTCAGGTATATAATCCTCAATGAAGTCTTCACATAGGACTAGGTTCATGCAATTAATACTTGGAGGAATGACCTGAGTATTTGCCATGGGTATAAAGACCATGTTTTTTCCATCAGTATATAATCCCGCAATGATAGTCTTCACACTAGAATAGGTTCATGCAATTCACTACTGGAGATGACCCGAGTTATTTTGCATGGTAAATGGAAATGTTTATTCCCTTCATGTCTATAATACCTCAATGAAGTCTTCGCACTAGGGCCTAGGTTCACAATTACTACTGGAGGAATGACTGAGTATTTGCATGGTAATGTTATTCCATTCAGGTAATATAATCCCTCAGTAAGGTCTTCACACTAGACTAGGTTCATTCAATATTACATTGGAGGAATGAACATGAGCATTGGCTAAATGACAGGGTTATTCCCATTAGGCAAAACTTCAATGAGTCTTCCGATTTCCATTTGTGTATGGATATTGTTTAATTTTCATATATAGAATCTCAAGAGTTTGTACATATACATGTAGCCCTAAAGGTAAGAAAAAGTGCCTTGTTTTAACACTAAGGCCTAATGGGTCTGGACTTCCATTAGTGCATAACGGGGGGTGGGGTCCAGGGGCCCCCCCCCCCAATATAACACTTTCCTAAAGGATTATTTAGATGAAATCCACCACATGTTAGAAGGCTTCAACGACATCAACAATAAAGGAAATAAAAAACGCAAAGAAAGTTGTTCAGGAAGAAAAATAGGGGCAAAAAAATTGATTGAATTTCGGGTCAAAATGTGTGTGAAAAAAAGACCACTAATTGTTTCTCCCATTTCTACGGCATTGCTTCACCTAGGATAGTGCTGATTGCTGGAATGGTGAAGATAATGAATTATTACCACATAAAGCACAACATTAAATATCTCATGCCATTTATATTTTTTAGGGTTACTTGTATAATTTACCATAGGTTCCTAAAGTAAAACGCTACATGATGTATATAAAATATTATGGCTCCAATGGCCTACTATACTTTGCACGATTTGTTTAATTAATTATTTACTTTATGTCACTAGGTGTATGCATTATGAAAATCAGAATCACAGTAACTCTAATAAGATTTTTCAATTTTGTCATGGGCACTTCCGTTAGTGCACAAGGGGGGGGGGGACTCCTAGGGACCCAACCTAATTAACGCAAAAACGACGCGATGGTTTTGAATTTTTTTGCACCAATGCAAGCGCAACTAAAAGTTAGACAAATACAAAAAATATAAACCAAATATATTGCAGCGTTAAAAATCGCCGGTTGAAAAACTAAAGTTGGGTACCTAGGAACCCCCCCTTATGCAGTTAAGTGTTAAATTTGTGATCAGTAGATGTTCTACAGGTGGCTGAGATGGCAAATTAACAATAGATATTCACTATTAAATGAATTAAGGGGTCTATCAAAAAAGATGAAAAGGGATTCCAGCAAAGAAGAAATTCCAACATACTGAAATGAATCAACACTACCATTGCTTGCACTTATTTGAAACAATATATTTACATTGTGTGTGTGTAACTACAGGAGAAATTCTTACCCTTTTCTTGTATCGATTGCTAGCTGATGGTACTAGCATTACTGCCACCAGTCATTGTGTACCTGCATAACATGCTTTTTGACAGATTTTTGAAAAACATGTTGTCAATATGGCATAAAAAATTGTTGTTTGCCGTAACCCGGCCGACCCTTAAAAAAAAAAAAAGTGAGTCAAAAATGTGAATTAGCACCAAAACAATATACTGATTAGCACAAAATAAAAAATTCTACTGACCGACCCATGATTTTATCGACAATTTAAAAAAAAAAAATACCAACACAAATAACACCAAGGGTGTGATTCTTCAGGAATTTTCCTGATTTCAGGATTTTTAATTTTCAAAATATCCGCAACTTATTTCAGCCCAATTCTAAGCATTTAGGGTCAATTTTACACTGTTTTCAGGATTTTTTTTACCAAATTTAGGATTTTCCCACAAAAGTCAATCACACCACTGTAACACAGTGTAAAATTTTTCGATAGCTTTGGTAGTTTGAAAGTTATAGGAACCACATTAAAATTAATGTTGTGGTCTATGGGAGAGTGTCAAAATGAAAGCTGTGGTATATTTATGCTAAGTGCTCACAAAATATGGTCTGCCTTGTGAGGGTTAGTAGCTGCATAATACTATCTTTCTTGTGTAAAAATATTTGTCTTTGTTTTGTTGGCATTGCTGTCTATAGGAAGATGCAGTAGTAACGTTTCAATTGAACAATACATGTACATATAAATTAGTCAACCAGAATCTGTAACTATAAATAGGAAATTGGAACATGCTTATATGAGTGGAAAGATTAGTTCTGACACGTTTGTGGGACAAAGTAGTATAAGCAGATATCAGCCTTTTCTGTTGGGCATATCTCTTTAAGCCATTGGATTTGTGAGGTATTAAATCAACACTGAATTCATATGGACATGATTGTGTCTTGGGAATAAAGCCAAGGATCGTTGCAGCCCAAAGATAACAAAAGAGTTTCCAGATTATGTTCAGAGGTGTGTTTAAAAATTAATATTGGTGTCTTGCCCGAACATTATCAGAAAGGGACCTTCTCGTTTATTTCTTAGAAGTATGTACCCTATGACCTGAACTTTAAAATGTTTCAATTGTTTTAAAAAAATTCAAAAGTTTGTATTTTTGTGGCCATATCGAGGATCTCCATGAAAAATGCATTCAAATGCGTCCAAACAAGCCTAGTCTTAGGTCAGTAGCTTTTTAGATGGCTTTGGCCATTTTGGAAGCCATCTCAACCATTGTAATCTTTATAAAATTTGGACATAAATACATTATACCCTTCACACCTATGCTATATCATGTGGTGTATTATGTAATTATGCCAAAAATTGCCGAGGTTGTTTTGTTGGATAAGAAGTTAAAGGTGTATTTTGTGATTTAAACATGTTCTGTCATAGTCATTGTTCACTAGATATCCTTGAGAAAAGCTTATTCACAAAATTTGTGTTGGTTCTGATCTTGCAGTTTTGCATTATGAGCAGTTGCTTGTTTCCCATAGGCCACTGTGCTGTAATTTCTGTCCATATATTAACAAAAAAGTGACATGTTTTATGGAGTGAAAATATGAAGACATTCACAATATATTGAAATATTAGAGTAAATCATCAGAGTCCATGAGAATTGTTATCAGCTGGATAAAATGCATAGAAAACACCTGCTTTTTTGGCCATATTTATAAAATTGAACTTTACTGAGAATTTTCACTTGTCCAATTATAGGATTAGGGCTCGGTATATCATGATTTTTTTTTTCTGGAATTGGGGACAGTTTAATTCAATCACTTCCACAAATTGTGAACATGATTGATCTTGCATTGAGTGTTAATTTGTTTCTTTTGTTTCTAATTTGTTTTTTTAATAAATTGTATCTTGTGAAGCAACTCAATTAAAATATATGCAATTTCGGAGGAACAGATAATCTTTGCAAACCTGACCTCCATTATACTACTGATAAATGAATGGCAGCAGCTAAGTGTAGACATATGAAATTAATAATAATACCAAATATTTTGTGACAACTTGAATTTGGGGATATACATGTATGCCAAACATAGCAGAAAAATTTGAGACTCATGAAAATTGCCTGTTAATAACATATCTAATTTACCACTGTCACTCAGACTTAACGAGAACAATCAATCGCAAGCATTAATTCTCCCGTACAATGAACTATACTTCACACAATACTGCGCAAAATGAATTGTACTTCAAAGGAATGGTGTGTCATTTTACTTTAAGAAATTCTTCCCAAGGGAAAAAAACAAAAATAAACAAAAAGTACATGTAACATGGACTTACTTCCTCTGTTGTGCTCCTGCAATTGTAGTCGTGGGAAGGGATGTGTATGAACATCCTTCTTTGGTTAGATGTTTTTACAATTTGATAGTGCAATACTTGTATTTTTAGTGTTCGACCATCCTCCTTCATGTGGAGTGTTTACATTTGATTGTGCAATAAGTATTGTCTCATTTTGTGTTTTTATATATGTTTATGTTTGTTTAATATGGCAAATGAAATGAAATGCCAGCAAATGGTAGGAAGTTTTATTTTCATTCAAAGTGATTAACCCTGCATACACAAATGGAGGTGGTGGGTAGTTACGACTCCCTTCTAGATTTTTTTATACCCTACCAAAAACCCCTTTTTATCCCCCTGGCTGAAAAGCAGAAGGGGGATGGGCATTATGCTATCAGTCAAGCGGCGTTCTGGCAGGCGTCCAACACAATTCTTGTGAACGCGATAACATGGACCCATTAAGGGTGGGTATGGTGTGTAACTTGGTGGGTGGGAGATCGGATGCATGCCTTCATATGATAGATTATGGGCATGGAATATGCTTAATAGGGTACCTATTTGGCATAATTAATGAGTTAATTTGGCGATTTTTACCCAAAAAGATTGTGAACAAACTATATGAGATCATAAGTCCGATTTTATGATGAAACTGGTGGAGGGGTGGGGGAATCATGTACTTCTAGCGATGATGAGGTTTGTGGCGCATGATATGCTAATTAAATAAGCTAATTTGCATATTAGGGGCTTAATTTGGGGTATTTCACCCAAAAAACTTGTGAACAAACTATATCTGAAGATCCATAAGTCCGATGTTGATGAAACGTGATGGAGGGGTGGGGAATCATGTACTCTAGCGCTGATTAGGTTAGGGGGGTGTGTCCGGGTTTAAGGGGGTTGTCGGGGTTTAAGGGGGGGTTGTCCAGCTTTAAGAAGGGTTGTTGGGTTTAAGGGGGATTGTTGGGGTTTAAGGTGGGTTGTCTGGGTTTTTAAAAGGGGTTGTCTGGGTTTTTTGTTTTTTTTAAAGGGGTTTGTACGGGTTTAGGGGGGGTGGTAGGAACTTAAGGGGGAGGTGGGGTTTAAGGGGGTTGTCGGGTTTTCGGTTTGTTTAAGGGGGGTTGTTCCGGGTTTAAGGGGGGTGTCTGGGCTTAAGGGGCTTTTTGGGTTTCAGGGGTTTGCACGAGTTTAAGGGGGGTTGTCCAGGTTAAGGGGGGTTGTCGGGTTTAAGGGGGCGTTGTCTAGCTAGCTTTAGGGGGTTGTTGGGGTTTAAGGGGATTGTTGGGGTTAAGGTGGGTTGTCTGGGTTGTAAAGGGGGGTTGTTCCGGGTTTAAGGGGGGTTGTCTGGACTTAAGGGGGATTGTTGGGGGTTGTTTACGGTGGGGTGTCGGGTTAAAGGGGTTGTTTTCCACCGGGTTTAAGGGGGGGGGGGGTGTCTGGGCCTTAAGGGGGCTTGTTGTGGTTTAAGGTGGGTTGCACGAGTTTAAGGGGGTTGTCCAGCTTTAAGGGGGGTGTGGGGTGTAAGTGGGGATTGTTGGGGTTTAAGGTCGGGTTGTCGGGTTTTGTTAAAGGGGGTGTCGGGTGTAAGGGGTGTCTGGACTTAAGGGGGGATGTTGGTTTGGTAAGTGGGTTGTCCGGGTTTAAAGGGGTGTCCGGGTTTGTAAGGGGGGGTTGTCTGGGTTTAAGGGGGCTTGTTGTGGTTTAAGGTGGGTTTGCAACGGTTTTAAGGGGGGTTGTCCGTTTAAAAGGGGGGGGGGTGTCAGGGTTTAAGGGGGGTTGTCTAGCTTAAGGGGGTTGTTGGGTTTAAGGGGGATTGTTGGGGTTTTAAGTGGGTTGTCTGGGTGTAACGGGGGTTGTCCGGGTTTTAAGGGGGGTGTCTGGACTTAAGGGGGACTGTTGGTTCGTTTTAAGGGGGGTTTGTCCGGGTTAAAGGGGTTGTCCGGGTTTCATAGGGGGGGGTTTCTGGACTAAGGGGGCTTGGTGTGGTTAAGGTGGGTTTGCACGCGTTTAAGGGGGGTTTTGTCCAGCGTTTAAGGGGGGTTGTCAGAGTTTAAGGGGGGGTGTCCAGCTTAAGGGTGTTGTTGGGGTTTAAGGGGGGTTGTTGGGGTTTATGGGACTTTTTGGGTTTAAGGGGGGTTTTGGGGTTTTTAAGGGGTTTGTGGCACATAACGCGTATGCATGCCGCAGAGGACACAGGTACGCGCATGACACATGTGCGTCTGCATGCGCGAACTTGCACATGGCTTTCCGGGTTTTAAGGGGGGTGTCTGGCTTAAGGGGGATTGTTGGGGTTGTAAGGTGGGTTTTTTGTCTGGTTTAAAGGGGGGGTCCGGGTTTAAGGGGGGTTGTCTGGACTTAGGGGGATTGTTGGGGTTTAAGGTGGGTTGTCCTGGGTTAAGGGGTTGTCCGGGTTTAAGGAGGGGGTGTCTGGGCTTAAGGGGGCTTGGCGTGGTTTAAGGTGGGTTGCACGAGTATATGGGTTTGTCAGGTTTAAGGGGGGGTTGTCCGGGTGTAAGGGGGTTGTCTAAGCTTTAAGGGGTTGTTGGGTTAAGGGGGAGGTTGGGGTTTAAGGGGGTTGTCTGGGTAAAGGGGTTGTCCGGGTTTAAGGGGGGTTGTCTGTGCGACTTTAAGGGGATTGTTGGGGTCGTTTAAAGGTGGTTGTCCGGGTTTTTTAAAGGGGTGTCCGGGTTTGGTTTTTAAGGGGGGGTGGTTCTGGGACTTAAGGGGGCTTGTTGTGGTTTAAGGTGGCTTGTCCGGGTTTAAAGGGATTATCCGGGTTTAAGGGGGCGAGTTTAAGGGGGAGTTGTCAGCTTTAAGGGGGTTGGTGGGTTTCAGGGGGATTGTTGGGGTTTAAGGGGGGTTGTCTGGGTTAAGGTGGGTTGTTGGGTTTAAAGGGGGTTTGTCAGGGGTTTAAGGGGGGTTGTCTGGACGTAGGTGATTTTGAGGTGTTTGGGGGGTTGTCCGGGTTAAAGGGGGGGTTTTTTGTCCGGGTTTAAGGGGGGGGTGTCTGGGCTTAAAGGGGGTTGTTGTGGTTAAGGTGGGTTGCAGAGTTTTAAGGGGGGTTGTCCAGGTTTACGGGGGTGTTGGGTTTAGGGATTTTTGGGTTTGTTTAAGGGGGGTTTTGGGTTTAAGGGGTTTTGTGGCACATAATACGCGTATGCATGCGCAGAGTTGCACACAGCACGCGCTGATGCGAGTATGTGCGTCTGCATTGCGCGGGACCTGGCACATGGGTTGTCCGGGTTTAAGGGGGGTTGTCTGGCTTAAGGGGGATTGTTGGGTTTAAGGTGGGTTTGTCCGGGTTTTTTTTGTTTGTTGAAGGGGTTGTCCGGGTTTAAGGAGGGGGTGTCTGGGCTTAAGGGGGCTTGTTGTGTTTAAGGTGGGTTGCACGGCGAGTTTAAGGGGGGTTGCCCAGGTTTTAAGGGGGGTTGTTGGGGTTTTAGAGGGGATTTTGGGTTTTTTTAAGGGGGGTTTATGGATTGCAGCTGATTATTTAAAATTGTAAACCGCTTCCCGCCGGTGGATTTAGCAGTTCGAGATCCGCGCCATTATTTTGTATGGGGTGATAAATGATTTAATTTGTAATTGTAATTTCAATATTTTATGTTCCTTTTTATGCAAAAAACAAGCACCCACCATGGTACAGCATGACAGGTGTCCTTAAGTGATTGATTGGCAGGGTAGCAACTATCCTCTTACCTTCGGGATAGAAGAAGACCAACGTAACTGCCTTCAAAATTTCCACCAAAAAGGTTGGAATATCAAGATTTCATGCGGTTTTGGTTAAAATGATGCAAATGACTATAACAGAGCGTTTTAGTGCCCCATCATAATGTTTTTGAGTCTGTAAAATGCAATTTTTCAATCCTAGACATCCACTATTTTTGTTATGTATAAAGCTAGTTAAAATTGCGAAAATATAATATGTTTGTCGTCCTAATCTTCAACACTCGAAAATCGCAACCACCAACCGCTGAAGCCTTTGATCCTGAGATGGTGTTAGATAACATGAAATAGTGCAGATTTGGAGTCTAAAGAAGCAAGCAAGATTCAGTGATGTGTGTTGGGATCTTGGTATCGCCATCTAAAAGAGAAAATGGCATCAAAATAGATTTGTAACCGTACAACCGTAATCATCACAACTTTTCTTTCATTAAAACGAGTTGTTTGAAGATTGCCGATAGCATGTGTAGTGAATTACAAAAATTCATTTATCGGTAATAAATTTCCATAAATTACTGTTTAACCATGATAAAAAAATAAAGAACGCTCCTGGACCCACAGATTTTTCTTTGAATATCAATGAGCATGAAAAATTGAAAGCCGAGAAACCGCGAAATTCTAGTTTCACGTATACAATATGATTTTGTAACCAGTCTCGTTCACACGAAACCACAGCTAGTGCATCATGTATGCTTCGTAACTTCTTTGCTTCTTCTTTTAGGTATACGCTTGCGTACTATAATATGAAATAGAAGAATTCTGCAGTGAATCTCAAAATGTAATTTTCAATTATCTATGATATATATCAAAATATGCCTTCAGACTTAAATATGAAAACAAAAAAAGGTATCGATAAAACACTATTAATGATTAAAGCAAACAATATCTTTTTAGCAGTTGTTAATGTCTTTAGTGGTAAAATCTTTAGGAGGTCGTGTAGAGGGGGCTTATTGAGTTATTTTTTAAAGGTATAGGTTATTTTATATGTTAAGGGTGTCTCCGTAAATTTCCATGGGTGAGTTTGTTTTTTATGTATTAATGAGTATTGTGGGTTGTAGTTTAGGACTTGATCAGATGCATTGATTCATCAAGTAGAGAGGACAATGGTAGTAGAGACAATTTATTTGCATTGAAGTTCAGAAAACAGAAAATGATTGTCTGAAGGACCAAGCATGAGGAATGAAATTTAAGGGTGGTGTAACTCTGCAAGAATATGACTATTCTGCGGGAGTGTTAATTTACAGGATATCTTTTCGGATAAAGACTTGGTACTATTGAAAATGTTGTCAGCACCTTTTCTTACATTCTGGGAATTACGATAATAGCTAGCAACCTCTAGGAATTCACAGTGTATAGAACAATAATTAGGACGCTATTATAGAGGGTTGTCTCACTTAGGTCATTTTATTATATTGGGACATTGAAAAAGCATGGGATTTGTGCAATCCAGGCAAAAACCAGGAAAAAAAAATCTAGTTTTACAGCTGGATAACAATTGACATCAGAGTTTTAATTCTTACCTTCCACCTAACATCAGGTAAAAAAAAAAAAAAAATTGTTTTAAATTTTGTTTCCAGTAAGCCACAACACGTTTTATTTGGGGGTCATTTTTAATTGATTTTTACTTTATTAGTGGAACAAAGAAAATGTGATTTTGGAGACGGAAAAGGCCTCCTCACAATTAGCAAAATTTCATTTAAAAATACAAGTGATCCAAATTGTTAATTTGTTTTATAAACTAATAAATATTACTCTAAAAAATATGGTTTGCAACTATTTACTCATCAATTGGTGTGATTTAAAAAGGCATTTTGAAAATTAACTCTATATTGCAAATATTTAAATATTGTTGTTTTTTTAAATAAAAAGAATAATCCACATTTTGTTTTTTGGGCTGGAACCGGACCTTTCTTTAACCCAAGAACATTGCTTTCCGATTACTAGCAAGGGTATGAACATTTCCAAGGTAACATACTACTGCAGTACTGTTTGCTTTCAAAATAGGCCAAAGGTATGTCAGGTGGAATGTGGCTTAACCTTTCCCACCCAGTACATTGTGTATAGGTTTGGGCACATGTCTGTTTCTTTTAAGATGACTGCAGAAACTGGGAAGCCATCTCAAAACCAGTTACCAAAGACTAGCTTGTTTGGACTCATTTGAATGCATTGTTCTTGTTAATTCTGAATATTGTCAAATTGTAAGAATTGAAAAAGAAAATCAAACAATTATGTGATCTCTGAGCAATTGAGTCCCTAGAAAGTCTCTTTGGTTATACTCAGCCCTCGAGCATGGATTTTGGTAGCAGTAGAAATCTTGTTATTTTCTTTAGTCATGCCTACAAAACATTTGGCTAAATTACAAATATACAATTCAAAAATGTGTTGTTTACAATACTTGTAAATTACAGAAGGTCTATATAATATATGCCTAATTTAATACACAAAATTACCGCAAACATTAATATTTATCCATTCAGATAGCGCCAGTCATTTGCAATCAGTTTTCATTAATTTTGTGATATGTGTCATTGTAGTGATGTTCATCTAGATAGACCCGCCCCAATAGATTTCTTACCTTGTATTTGAAATGCCTTGAAGTGAAAAAGGCAATTGTCATTTGCTTAATTTCAATATATAAAGGTAGTCTGAATTTAATATTTGCTCCTATAGTGCATTAGAAATTTCCACAATTTTTGTACCAAAGAAATCATTTTAATGATTTATATTAATCCTTTCACATGGGATCTTTTTTGGTAAAAGCCTTTACCAAGTGCAAAAATCAGAATTTTCACATTTTTTTAGGGACACCTGTTACTTGAACTCTCTCGTTGTACCTTTAAAATAAATTCTAAAGTGGGTCTGCATAATGAGAAGGAAATGACTCAAGGAATCCAATATGATAATATTTTCCCCTCAAAATACATATTTTAAGAAATCATAAAAAATGGTGATTTTCACTCATTTTTGGGGGGTTCCCTATAAAAATATAGAAATGTTAAAAAAATGTGCATTGTCGTTTTTTGTATTCCAGAGTCATAGTTCTGGGCGGTATTTCCACTTTTTTCAAATTCTGCACTATTTATCAAATTATTTGCCAAAAAAGCAAAAATCCGTGTGTTTCAATTTTGGAACAATGCCAAGATTGTTCAAAAGGTTGGACATAAATCACAATTTTTAACAAAAAATGAAAAACTAAAAATTACCAACCCTAGATTTTGATATGCGCTATACGAGTGGATTCCTTTCTTACCTGTGCTGATAAAGACATTGTATTATGCCAAAGGGTCATTGTACACGGGAACATCCAGAAAAAATGGCAATCTGCCTCTGTTGGACTCAAAAACCCAAGATCTTCCAGTTGTAGTATAGAAGCTTCTAACTACAGGATCCATGAATCAAATAATCTTGTACACTGGTGAGTATGTATTGTTTACCCTGACTGCTGAAACTAGTCAACAACTATGTGTGTCTATTCTCTCTAGGTTCGCAAGCTCTACAGGAACGCAGAGCGGGGCCAATTAGAATCAGGGTCTAGCTGGGTTCCTCCCATGATGCTTCAGCATTGGCTACAAGTCACTCATGAGATAGAGGCTAAAGTTTCATAGCATCAAAAAGACAGGATGCGGAGAAGAGACAGCTCAGAGAGAGGCTAAAGATGTGGTAAGTATAAGTATAATGTAAAGTTGCTGTTAGCTATGACTTAGACTATTATTATGTGTGATCTCAATTATTTTCCATATCTTTGAGGAACACATATAATAATTTTTTTCACCAGGAGCATATTACAAAAAAACAGGATGAATATAAATACTGCAAAATGGTTGCGCGGACTATAAATATGGAGGTCTTCTGGTATTGGAAAAAACATTCCCACAGTGTGTAGGTATTACAGGTATATTTGCAAAACACATGCACACACACACACACACACACACACCACGTTTCAAGTTTATTTTTTTTCTCAATATACAGATCAGTAAACTACAAAAAAAGACATCATTACGATGGGAGGGTTGACCAAATAGAGAACAAGCTCGTAAAATATTGGCCACCCAATAAAATAGTAAAGACAGGTTACCAACAAGACGCAACAAAGGTGCTAGACAAAGCCCGACAAAGACCAGTGCAGACATACATTAAAGAGCACAACTTAGAAAGACCCTGGCATATTTGAAGAATAATGCGCCCTCAAGAATTATCAGAATTGAAATTTATGCAATTTCTGGAAGGTTGTGGATATTAACGATAGTCCTCACCTGGGAAATTATTAAGCAAAGAAACGCGCCTATGGATAAAATCAGTAATGTCGCAGACGACATTAATTTAGCAGACGAAGCGGAAATGGCGAGAGTACACAAAAAAAAACACCCGCAAGAGTTGATTTCCCAGGGCATGCACCGCCTGTCCGACCGGTCTATGACCCTTGGTGGTTTTAATAAAACAATGGGGTTAGAATCCGTTGGGGCAATCCCCACACGCACAGGGCAGATCGAGATCAATCCGCTTCTCCAGATCGCCAAGATCCAGACAACGGGGAGACCACGCAAGAACTGATACGGCGCTGCGAGGTGCGAAAGGCACGGCGACCTCCCGAAGCGCAACAGTGTATACAAAGATTCGTGTAAAGCTGTGTAACCTTGGTATTCAAAAGAATATACGCGTAAACACCCAAATACGCGTTTAACATGCAGCGACACAAACCGGCGTGCACACACCATGCACGCGTTGCAGATTCTGGAAAGGTTGGCCGGTGCCGTGGTGTTAGCAAAATTGGTCTTAACAAGGATTTGAAAACAGGGATCCGATCTGGGATCCGCAGCAGTGAAGCTGCCCCATAGTAGTCATGTAATAGGACACATTGTTGATTAAAGTTACGCAAAACCTAAAAGTTAGCCAATAACCACATGGATGTCATTTAGGCCTCGTATAAACGCATGTCTTGTTTTTTTTTGGGGGGGACGATATTTTATGTATAAAAAATATCAATAGGCAATTCTACCAATGACCAAGACTGGCAATTGCACAGTAAATGAAGAAAATGCATATTTACTGCAAATGTGTGCCAGTGCCGTTTAAACATTAATGTTGGAAAGATGTTGGCAAATTGATGTTAAGCAATAAGAATATGAATAAGGCATTAATAGTATGAAATAACAATTAGTATTAGATATTAAGAAAATTAAAAACTGGAGTGTCCCATGAGAGAGGGTCCTAGCACCATATTGTCATGTACGGAAGTAAACCATGCATGTTAAGACCAGATGTGTTAGTGAAAAAACAAATGGTGCATTCTTATAGCAACCCATAAAACGCAACGCCTATAGATGGATGTTAGGACCACTCAGTCACATGGACACCTGTATTATGACACCTGTATATTAATGCATAAAAATGGAGTAATTATCAATATGAAAATAAAAATATGTAACTTGAACTCCGCTTAAAAACTATTGTGAGACGAGATTTCTGATTAGAATCTAGGAATTCCACAACAGCGGTCCCTGGTCCCTGTCTCTGATGTGTTTCTCGCAAGATAAAATTTAAAGGTTTAAACGGGCGTACTGATTAGAGATCGGGTGGGATCATCATGAATGGCCCTGTTTACAACAAAAAATCATCAAATTCCGGGGAGGGAGATTATTGAAGTATAATTATACCATAAATAAAGGACCTGTAGTAATTGTGAATATCATAAATTGTCAAGGTATTAAGCTTCTTATATAATGGTGGTGAGTGAGCAAGCCCCAATGGAGAATTGCACAGAGTCTGATTATTCTTTTCTGTTTGATATGAAGTACATTAAAATTGGTGTTGTTTGCATCAGCCCAAATTAAATTGCAGAAAGAGATGGGTATAAATGTCTAAAGTGTTGTATAAAGAAATTCAGGTACTGCACGGCAAGCAATGTTTAAGACGAAACAATATAACATATACTTAGAAACCAATATTAGCAATATGAGAGGTATGATTGAACCATGTTAAAGATTCGTCAAGAATGATCCAAGAAATTTTGTATCAGAAACCTTAGAAATTTGTCGAGCCATTCAATACAAACCTTTAAATCAGGATATATGCGATTACTATGACGGTTTTTAAAAATCATGTAGTTGTTTTATCAATTTTAGAGATAGCTTGTTAGCTCTGAACCCAATACATAACTTAGGCAATTCCATTATTGACGGTTGTCAATAAGATCCAAGTGAGGTCCGAGCTTAAACAATAGGTCATTTGTATCTCAGCATAGATAAAAAAAAGATAAAATGTCAGAAGAAAATGAAAGTGTTTAAAAATACAATAAAAAGCAATGGGGCCTAATACTGAACCCTGTGGGACACCACACACTTGATAGGAACACAAAGATGATTTATGATTATATAGATAACGTATTGAATTCTATCAGTGAGGTACTTGAACACTCGAAGGCATTCCCACGGATACCGCAATTGGTTAATTTTTATCGAGGAGAAGTTTGGTTAAATCGTTATCTAATCTGCGAGAGGTCCAAACATAATCCAATGTATGCTTGCCATATCAAGTTCACTGACAATTTTATTATAAGCTTCCAGAACAGCCATATAGGAAGATAGTTAGATCTGAACCCAAAAACTGGCTGTTAGGAAGTAAATTATTAATGTTCTAAGAAACTCTATAAAGCCTTTATGGATGACACGTTCAAATATTTGAGAAAAACACCGGAAAGAACGGAAATCGGGTCTATAATTATGACATTTATGAACGTAGCCAGATTATGAATCGGAACAACTTTGGCGATATTTTTAATTGATTAGAATACTGTGAGAATAGATAAATAAAGATGTGAAACCAGAGGAATAGAGATGTAAGTCAATAAACAGCTTGTAACAATTATCAGGTTTGACTTCCTCATATCCCAACTTGAAACCAGACTGAAAGCGCACTATTTAATCACATATTTTAAGAATCTCACAATCCGAGGTGAAAGAACAGAGAATAGGCGGGGAAGGAATTTGACCAAAAAGTTCCTTAAAAATGTACTAGTGTTAGGAAGTGCATCCCGCTACCTAAAAGGGGACCAATATTACTAAAAAAATATTGAAAGCATTGGCCAATATTTTTTAGGATCAGAAATAGGATTGCCATTAAAATCAAATGAATCGAGGGGAGGACGGTGTTTTGGTTCATAATAGGAGATCATGAGCACTTCCAAGTCTGCTTAAGATTGTTCTTATGTTCACAAGAAGTCAGAATGATAGTGTTCTAGCAGTTCTAATAAGAGAAGTCAAAATATTTCTTCGTATTACTCTAAAAGATTGAGTCTTAGAGAAAGACGGCAGAGGATTATGTACTGGCGATATAAGTTTATCTTTGTGAGGAATTGACTTAAGAATTGCAGCCCGACTATCACCAGGTTACGAGGAAAGAGAGGGGATCAATTGTACACTCGCCGACGTAGGGAAAACCAAAAATGTTATATAACTCAAACAAATGATCAAAGAAATAACGTTAGCTTCATTAGGTGACTGTTCAAGGGTAACCATTGGTCCCAATTTATGAGTTTCAGATTATTTATAAAATGGTGATATCACGATCATTTAAAAAGAACGCTTGAGAAACGATCTAGGGGGATTGTTATTTCATATCCAATGAATCGGTGCTGGTTTGAAAATAGGATCGTGATCTGTAATGTCAACAACGTAAATTGCCAGATTGAATTTGTTTATTGAAGAACATTATGTGTGTGAAAATGTTATCAAGATTGTGTCTGAATTGCAGTGGAGTGATACGAGTTGGACGATCGATGAGAGGAAACCATGTAGGTGAAAGAAACAAGTATTTACCATAAATCATTAACTTTACGATCGGTTGTTAAAGATAAAAGACAAGGTTAAAAGGTCACCCGATATTAAAAAATTTTTATGTTATGCAGAGATACGATTCAAGACACAATGTGAAAGATCAGAATTGAATAAGTCAAACATCTGTTCTAGGGGACGGTAGGTATCAAATGTATGCCGACGATTCTATTCTTTGATTTTAGAAATAAAACTTCGATTTAATTTGAAAAAACGGATTCAGACGGATCCAGATTAACATTACCATCATTATTCCGAGGGGCTTAATATAAGATCATTTCTAAGTTTAAAGAAAGCGATTGGGAAATAAAGCGCAACCCCACCACTTCTTTCCCCCCCCTTGCGAGGTACACTAATTAAAGTATATTGAGATCGCAATAAGATGGAATCTCTTCCTTTAAAACCAGGTTTCTGAGGAGTGCTGCATCATTGAGAAATGATATTTGAGGTTGGAAATAAAGATTTCTATAAAGTCACGAGTCTTGTTAAAGCTGCGAGAATTTAATACAAAATTGAAACCCCGTCTAAAAGAAACTTTAACATCAAACAGGAATTATCAAAAAGATAATTGCAAAGAATTACAGAATTATAAGCTAGCCAAGTACTATGTGTTGAATTATCGTGAGTATTACATTCATATAAATTAGGATTGAATTTCAAATTAAGAAAAGTCTCTTGTATTTCAACAGGGTTATTATAAATAGCATATAGAAAAACTTAAACGCATCATCATCTAGTAGTGGTTAAATGGAAATAAATTCCCAGTACAATTAACTCAGAACCATTGTTCATCCTCCCCGTTACCATAAAACACATGTTTTTATGATAATAAGAATTACAGAAATTACAATTGATCTTATGCGAGATTAAGTAAACACTTATTCCATTTATTACAATTTGCCATCAAAGTGCCAACGTGCACACAAAACATACAAAATATTAAGAATAAATTATTGAGCGCCAAAAAATATAAATGAGTAGGACAAGTCAATAAATATGAGCAAGGGAGAATTACCAAAACGAGCATAGAGCAAAAAAATAAATTTGTAACATTTAAAATCACCTTTTAAATTTCATGTCAATAAGCATTAAGGATAGGGAAAAAAAACACAAACTCCCAAGATTCCACTGATAATAAAACAGGTGCATATAACATACACAGAAATGAATGGACCAAGTAAAGGGCAAGAGCAAGGAAATAAAATATTAGAAAACAATACAAGGAGCATTAAATGCACAAGTTAAATATCAGAGTTAATTCTGGACGGTGGATTTGAATAAATTAACACTGTTTTTAAAGCTAAGAACTCAATTGTTGATAAACAGACTTGTGGATGCGTATCAGACCATTGAAGGATTTGGATTATTATTAAACGAAAGATGGCGAGAGTAGAGAATAGAATAGGAAAACAATCATCTATCGATCATTGGTAGGATACAGATCAATACAGTAAGAATCATAGATGAGATAAAATGGAATGGAGTGTAACAATGGGTTATAGAAAATGAGGCCACACGCATCATCCATACAAAAAAGCAGAGGGTGGTGTTTTGAAAGAATTCCCATAATGCCAATGCTGCAATTGAAATGTACTGATGTACATGTACCGTGCGAAACCTGTCAGAACAAAGTCAAAACATTGGATATCCCGTAAGGAACCCAATTGGGAATTTCCTACACAGAGAAAAACGCTGCTTTTAAAGCCCGAACAGTCGGCTCCTCAAAAGCCCAAAACAGCGGTTAAGGGCGAAACTGATCAAGTTATTCAGTCTACCAGTCAAACAACTCGTCCAAACCTCTAAACAACCGTCCAAACCCCCCAAACAGCGCTCCCTCTCTCTGTAGCACCTAGAGGAAACTGTGTGTTCAAAACTCAGGGTTCATTAAATGCAAAGGAATAGGATTTAAAGGCCCACAAAACCTAGCATGACTACATTGATGGGTGGACCCAAATACACTCACCGTGACGGGGTTACGGAGAGCCCCCTGAGCTACCCTGTTAATTATACGGAATAATATAATCATGCAAAACGGAGGCTAAAGAGAGTGCTGAATAATGTAGAGCATACATGGTACCGAAAACAAAGCCAAAGATGTGACAACATACAAAATACATAGAGAGGATAAATTTTGACCCCACCATTTCAAGGCAAGCCAATTGAAATGGAGGAAGTCAAAATTAGCACGTAGCGATTTACCCCTACAGTTGCACGAATAGGCAAAGGCAGGCATAATAATTGTTAAACATGGAATGCTCCAAATAGATACTTCAAGACACAATTCCAATTATAGTGACCAAACGCAGACTTCACACAGTAGGCTGGGGCACTCCATTCACCAGGGCAATTGCACAATTCACCAAACAGGGACGTCCCCGGAAATAAAGACAGGGCCGACATTCTATGAGGCGATTTAGTAATTCAACAAGGGTGGCTGCCCTTGTGGTTTAAATCACAAGGGGGGACCTGTTTCTGTACTGATAATCCAATGACTCAATGGGTTGGACTAAAATAAAAAAACAAGACATAGGTTAAATTGTGAGAGGTAAAAAACGTACCGGTTTCAAAACTGCCAAAGGTTGAAAGCACCAAAAATAAGAGTGATATATCAAGTTAAAGGTGTTGTCTCCGATTTTTGTCCAATCGTGTATGGTGTAATATACCAAACAGCGAGAGCCCGACACCCGCACACACCGACCGTTAAAGGTACCATGGGAAAAAACTTGCGGTTTTTTGTTGCTAGACGCGGGAATGCATAGATGCAACGGCCATACATACTACTTGTGCTAACACCGATGGTGGTATAACCATCAAAGAACGGTTAGTATTTCTCGTAAAATAAGAAACGAGGGTTGAAGAATCAGAAGGACGTACTCAGCACTAAAAGAAATATTAAAGAATTCTTTAATTTGCTGTTCCTAATTCAAACTGGTTCTTTGTTTACTAAAGTATTATAAGGTTGCTTAAGTTACATATATGAGCCTTTAAGAATGTATTACATTTTGGTATGAATAGATTTGCTTAAGTAGAACTATTAAACATCAATTCTCAAAAGCGTATTACAGCAAGAATAAAAGAAATTCTTTTATATAATCTTTAGGGGAGTACGTCCTTTGGGAGTCTCAACCATCGAAACTGAAATTGGAGGGCTCAAATTTCAGGACGACAATCAGAAAATAATAATTTTTTGTCACCAGGAGCAACTTACAAACAAAACAGGATGAATATAAATACTGCAAAAATGGTTTGTGCGCGGACTATAAATATTTGGAGGGGTCTCGTATTGGAAAAAACCATTCCACAGTGTTTGTAGGTCTTACAAGTCTGATTAGAATTCGCCAAACACATGCCACACACACCACACACACACCACACCACACACACAACACAAAATCAAAACAATAAAAAAACCCACACACACACACACACACACCACATGTGTGAGTAGGGGTTGACATCTCATCATAAAGAAGTTACCTCATTTTTGAAATTTGTTAGTGCAACATTTAGCTTTCTTGGATTTCAGGCTGTTTTTGGGCATTTTTAATCCTTTTCCTCTTTTTTCCCCTTTTCCCCTTTTTAATTGTTTTTGTCCTGGCCTCTCACACCCTTGATGTGTATGAACATACAAGTTTTTTACACAGACAGACACAGACCATTAGAGACAGACAGACAGACAAGTAAAGCAGGTATATACTTGTGCGACTTTCTTTTGTTAAAATAGACACCACAAGTAGCAAAATTGGACACAAGTCATGATGGAGTAGAAAGCAATACATAAGAAATGGAGTCACACAAGTATACTCAGCTAGCACAGACAGACACACACAGATGCTTATCTGCGACACATACAAAAAATAGGTGACTTGATAGCCGTGCGTAGCATTAACAGCTATCCACCTTTCACAGTGATCTATGTGGCATTTAGAAACCTCATTCTTCTTCAATTATTATCCGTGCAAAATTCAATTCAAGAGGATTTGCCAATTGTGTGAGAAACCGGCATCTTTCAAAAAGTATCCTGTTATGTCAATGTGAAATTTGATCACCTCTGCGGTGATTACAGGATTGGATGCATAGAGAGGAAAAAGAAATGTTACTTAATCGGTAATCTGGTGACAAAAACAAGGTGATGCCATGATTAGTGACATGAAAGTAATGACTTTCAAAAAATACATTTTTCATGTAACTGATTCTTTATTTTTCTGGTTTAAAAAACTAGAGCGAGAATAAGGGTCTTGTTTCCTTTATTATTTCGTCTGCAAGAGTGCACATGGGGATTGCTTTGGCAGTGTGTCGGTATATGTATCTGTCTGTGGTAAAAATTAACTCTAAAACATGTTGCCCCACCGTTTTCCTACTATTATGTGCAGAATTTTATGACACTTGAATGTATTGTCCTTGAGTAGTAGCCCACAAGTTACCCTTCTCAAGAGTGGGATCAAAGGTCATCTAGATATCATTAGAGGTCATGACCCAAAAATGGTCAAATTGGTATTTCCACATGTATTGATCAATTTTCTGGGCAATTTTCATGACAATTTTTGGGGAAACTATGGTGTTTGAGGTAGTGTCACATGTGGTGGTGACCTTGACCCCATTCACCAACCACAACAGCAGATGACACATGCATTCCATGAACATTTACATTGTAATGTCTTTGGGAACAAAAAAAAAAAAACCTGGGCCTTATTCCATAACAGTTAATGTTAATCTTAAATTATTGTTTGAATGTTCAACCCCAGTGTGGTTTTATACATGGAATCTATTGTATTAGTTTTACCTTACAAATTCTTACGAAATTTTCTTAAGAACCATTATAGGTATAAGAAGTACTCTTCTTAAATTCACTTAACATTAATCTGAAATAGGGCCCTGATCTGCAGGTGGGGAGGCTCTTGAAGTCGGGTTGGTCAGCCAGTGTTTTTTTCCTTTAAACACACATAACTCAATGTTTGCAATTCAAGCATGACAAGATGATCGTATATAGCATTATATTACTTTGCTTCATGCTTAAATTGTTTAAGAAGTTCCAATAAAAGCCTTTTCTCCTTGGATAATTGACATTGTTGAGAAACCCATTTTTTTACTATTTTTTTCTTGTGTCATTTTCTTTTTGTTGTTGCCCACGTAAATCAATGGTATGTTATTTGTTGCCGTGTGAAAAGATTCGCAGAAAGCGTACTGGTTTTATGGGATCATTTCGAATTGCCCATGGTAAAACACCGAATAAGACCTCGAAGTGGATGCACAGAATAGTCGTGCAAGGTAAGACCACAATCTGCCCTATAAAACAGTTCAATAATGACACATTACTCAGTAAGCTACATAAGTCGTTCCACACGGCGAAGGCTGAAACTATGGAGTTTTCAAAACTCTTTGGAGTGTCTCGTCAGGGTTTTTTTGACCATGTGGACACATTCAGGGTTTTACACTCCGAAGTTGCGAAGGTTTATTGAGGGTTATTCTAGCAGGTTTTCATCCCCTAAAAAACCTGGGGGTGAGCTCAAACTCCAATAACACTACGGAGTTTTGTTTTGGAGTGTCGTGCCGTGTGGACAGCGTCGGGGGGATAGTTAGCGGAGTGACCTCGCAAAGCGTTAAAAATTTCCTTGTGTTGAATATCATTGCGGGGGACAAGCCCCCGGCTTCCGGGTATGTTGACTCGGTCTACACTCCGATATGAGAATGGAAAGAGAAAAGAGAATGGTCAGGGGGATGAATTGAAATGAATGAAAACAGAGTTTTGGCCATCGTGTGGACACGATTTGGAGTGAGTGAAGTTAAATAATTGGAGTAAATTTTCACCTCCGGAGTTTCACACACTTGAGTTTTTGTGAACAGTATGTTGTTGTTAAAACATGGCGATAATGCATTGAACATTGAAATCATTCTTAATCCTCTTGTTCTGCAGGTTACTATAGTTGTTGAGAGTTCAAAATTATTTCCAAAATTTAAAAAAAAGGAACAAGCATTAAAAAATGCATTTTCAAATGAGTCCAAGCAAGCCATATGTAAATTCAACCCATCGTGTCACCGGAGAGGAAAAAGTTTTGGGTTTTGGGGTGGGGGAGGGGTGCGGCGAATTAGTTAGGGAGAGGAGGCAGAAAAGTAAAATATGGGGCCCAATTCACCTTTTCATGAAAGAGAGAAATAAGATAATCTGGCCTTTCATGTTGACATCATTTTTACATATCTATCCACAAACACAGGCGCTCCTCAAAGCGTCCGTAACATTAAAACTAACTGTTACATTGAATCCAATGAAGCAAATAGATTAGGTCGGATGTTTATTCAGGTAGATATAATGTGCCTTCTACGTTGTTGATGTTGGATGCTTTCATCTAAACATTAGAATTTGATTTTTCTCTCCTATCGGAGTACATGTTTCAATAGATTGCATGGAATTTAATTTCCAATACAATGCCATGCCCCCCCCAATTTTCAAATGCGCCCATACCTTCGAAAAGTACTAGAGGGTGACACGGATGGGTTGAATCTTACTATAGTCTTAGTTCAGTGTCTTTGGGAGGCTTTCCAAATGAACTCGCCAGTCATTTGGGAGAAGCCATTTCAAAAGCCACTGACTTAAGGGTATTGACAAACTATACAGAATCTACTAGATACCAGGGTGTAAGGGTTAAGTTTGAAATGGAGGAGGCTTACACATTGGAAAACACACCACTCATTAAAGATGGCATCTAAGTTGCCTAAATATGAATCTGTAGTAGATTTCAAAATAAAGTGAGACCTCATTAAGGTTTTAGCTGTCCATCACCGTGTGAGATGGTAGAGTCAAGAGGAATTATTTTAACGGCCCCACAGGTAAAAAAAAGTTTATGATACTCATACCGTATACACGTAAATGTAAGCTTTTTCAAATAAAATGTTGACCTAAAATAATTATTTCACATCTAAGATATAGATGGAATTTCAATTCAAGTATCTATCAATGATTTTTATATCATCAGACCATTGGTAAAAAAATGTGAAATTAAAAAAAAAAACTTACCTTTGACACTGCAAAAAAAAACATTGTTATCCACAGCATTGGAGGAAATAATGTATTCGGCTATCGCTGCGCACATAACACAACTAAGTTTCTATTTGGTCAGCCCAAAAACGGGCCAACCTGTATTATTGAGATCAGCCCAAAATGGATTTGACATCAGGCCAACAATCGCATACGTCCTTCAATCATTTAAGAATTTGAAACTGAATAAACCAGTTTCCAGTAAGCTGATTCTGTATACTATAAGCTTTGTACCATGGTCCACAATATTTTTGAATGGCCAAACAAAGGCCTAGTCTTGCATGGCGGGGAATTGAACCATATCAATAACACACCTGTCCGAATAGCAAGGAATCCAGTAATTTGAAATCTACTACATGAAGTTAACATAGATTATGTTATTCTGTTGGGGCAAGGGCATTGCATCGATAATGGGTCAAGGGGTACCCTTGGAAGTAGAGCTAAACAGTATTACACATGGAGTAGTAAGGCAGTTGGTTACCCATGAATAAGAATTTGCTGTTGTAGTAGGTCTATCTTACCATTAAGTAAACAAAAAACAGATTCAACAAGAACACCGTTTTATTTTAGGAAATTTTATTGTATCAGGAATTTTACTTAGAAAATCAGTTCAGTAGTTAAGGTGTATCAAATAAATATTGTTCACTGATTTATCCTGGATCTTAAACTTGGAGAGTAATTTACAAATGACACTGTTTTGGAAATATTTTCCATTGTACTCTGACAGACGCAGTATGTATGAGGCTCTTCAAAAATGACCTCATAATGTTGAGATGAAAATCTAATGGTATCTTTATTGAGTGCCTTGTGAATTCACATTTACTTCCAGGTATGAATGACTCCAGAGGGTGTTTTGAACCAATCCTATAATGCATTGCAATGTGCCAATACTGTATTGTACAAACCACATGTCAGTAGTTAGGGATAAAAAGTTTTCAAGAAGTTAGAGGACTACAAACAAATTTCATGATCATGATAAAAATTCCCTAACTAGTACTAATGCTTTAGGGGCTTAAGTGAGTGTAAAAGTCAGGGTTTTGATGTATTAGGAATAGGATTTTGGCGGGATCACATGACCCTATTGAGATGAAATTTCCCAAAAATGGTGCATTGTGGGATTGACTCAATACACCCTCTGCACAAACAAACCTACTCTATTGAAGCCTGTATAAAAGATTCTAGTCACCGACGCTAGTCACCGACGGCAATTCGCGCATGTGTAGTACATTCCTATGCAAATAACCATAACTCTCGGCTATCTATAGCGTGTGCTCGATCAAGCCACGGCTGACTGACCTGGGTTTAAATGAACCGCGTTGCAGTATACCAATGATCCTATATACAGGATCATTGAGTATACACACAACCCAATGCAGTAAATCTGTGTGTACATTGTACGTGTCATGCAAACCATGCTTGACCGCGCCGCAACTGACCCGGGAACTGACCCTTCTTATTAGTCAAGACATGTTAGGCGCATATAATTATGACAGCAATCAATACTCCCAATGCATTTCCCAATTCAAACTTGGTTCCAAAAAAAAAAAAAAAAAAAAAAAAAAAAAAAAAAAAAAAAAAAAAAAAAAAAAAAAAAAAAAAAAAAAAAAATGTTCAGAATTGACCAAGTGACACCGACACAAATAGTACATCTCACTAGTCACATTATATCGCGCATAATCTACCATTATTTAGGAGTACTTTTTCAACCCCAAATTTCTGGGATTGACTCATGGCGCAACTTTACTAACACCAAAACAACACCAAAATTCACCAACGGAAAGTCTGATTTGAATTCTGTTTTCAGCTTCCAATAGCCGAGACCATCCCGGATTTTCCCATTATCATTGCACTTATAATTGTGACCACCTGAGTTCTAAGAAGTCTCTCGCGAACATCATGCAACACACATTGCAGCCATTTTCCGAAATCTCACTAATAAGTGCGCCCTATCAAAAAATATGAAGCTTCAACACTCAAATTAATGAGTTTATTTAATGAGCCGGCCGCTCTTCATTTGTAATTGCTACAAAGAAGAAGTTTGTTCGTGCTCTGGAATGACCTTATCTCATCACTCATCACATCTCAGAAGCATAGTTTGTAGGAATGGACTGATTTGTTTAAAAAAGACCAAATGACCCCAACTCACCAAATTGTTCACTCATAAAGCCAGTTATTAGCAGGTAAAATATTTATTACCATTTCAAGAAACAAAATGTTTTTCTTGGGTCAATTTTTTGTGTCGTCTGCAAGACAGTGTGTCTGTTTGGTAAAATGTTCACCCTAAACATAATTGCCTGCTGTTTCCACACACATGCATACATTGTCATTGCTCTTGCATGTAACAGTCCTTGGGTAGTGCCCCCTGGTTATCCCTCTCAAGATTGGGGTCAAAGGTCATCTAGAGGTCATTGCCCTAAAAATGGTCAGATTATCAAATTTCTTGGAGTCTCCACAAGTGTCAATCAATTTTCATACCATGGTCCTTGGTAGTGGCCTGTGTGTTGTTGACCTCATGTGACCTTTGTGAACTTGTGTCCCCATTCACAAACCACAACGGCAGACAAAACCTGCGTTCGGTGAATGCTGTATTTTTTGGTCCCCCGCCAACTTTAGTTGGCAAAGGGGGCTATAGAAATGCCTTGCGTCCATGTGTGTGTGCGTGTGTGTGCGTGTGTGTGTGTGCGCGTGCATCCCACGCAATATCTCTGGATCTAAGCAAGTGTGGGTGTCCATCTTCGCAACAGATGCATCTCAAGTAGGCGTTGGCTGGGATGTAAAGTGGGTCATGTGACTTAGGTCAAAGGTCAACTATGGTAAAAAATAGGGTCAAATTTGGTCAAAAATAGGGTTATGTTGTTATAAGCCTTGTAAACACGATATCTTTTGATCTAAGCAAGTATGGGTGTCCATCTTCACAACATAGATGTCACCCAAATAGATGGCGGATGAGTTCGGAGGTGGGGCATGTGGCATGGGTCAAAGGTCAAATATGGTCAAAAATGGGTCAAATTTGGTAAAAATGGGATGAAATTGCTATAAGCCTTGGCAATTGTGGCAGGATGATGAAACTTGGTGGGTGTGGTCAACAATCAGTGCCGAAAAATTTGAAGGTCATTTCAAGGTCATGCAGGGGTCATTTCAGTCAAATGGAATTAAATTTGATATAACCCGTGTCAATGTGTAGGTTTTTGAAGATGAAACTGGGGGGGTGTGGTAACATCAGTGCCAAAAAAAATTTGAGGTTATTTTAACGGTCATGCGGGGTCATTCAGGTCCAATGGGATAAAATTGCTAAAAACCTTGTCAATTGGTGTAGGATGATGAAACTTGGGGGTGTGGTAACATTCAGTACAAAAAAATTTGAAGGTCATTTACAAGGTCATGCAGGGGTCATTCAAGTCAATGGAAATTAAATTTCTATAGCCCTTGTCAAAGACCATTTGCACGATCCCGAAATGCATCTCATTCGGTGCCCATTTCAATCCTGGAACTTTTACCAGCATCAAGCGGTAAAAACATACGTTAGGAGAGTAACGAAAAATACAGAAAAACTTACCATATCTGTGACGTTGCACTATAGTTGTGTAATCGTCCGTCAGGTGACAAGTAGGGCCACAGTACGATCGAAAAATATCCACGTGGTAGTGAATTTCAACACCAGTGCCTCGATTGTTTTTTGTCCATAGAATATTTCGACATTCTGTAAGATTAAATTCACATGAAAAGGTACTTTGTATTGTAATTCTAGGCATTGTTCGGCGAACGCAACGAACAATTTTTTTTTGTAAAACAGACCTATGGTACAAGTTCCCGGATGGAAAGGGGCCGAATGAGATGGCATTTCGGGGATGGCAAATGGTCTATTGTGGTAGGATGATGAAACTTGGTGGGTGTGGTCAACATACAGTGCCGATAAAAAAATTGAGGTCATTTCAAGGTCATGCAGGGGTTCATTCAAGGTAAAATGGAAAGTAAATCTGACTATAACCCTGTCATTGTTGGTGGATGTGAAACTTGTGGGTGTGGTCTCAACATCAGTGCAAAAATTTAAAGGTTATTTCAAGGTCTGCGGGTCATTCAAGGTCAAATGGGATTTTAAAATTGCTATAACCCTTGTCAAATGTGGTAGGATGATGAATGAAACTTGGTGTGGGTGTGGTCAACATTCAGTACCAACACCAAATTGAAGGTCATTTCAAGGTCCTGAGGGTCATTCAGGTCAAATGAGGTAAAAAATTAATCAGCCCTTGTCAATAGACCATTGCACGATCCCGAAATGCATCTCATCGGTGCCCAGTTCATCCTGAACTTTTAACCCGCTCAAGTCGGCTAACAAACATACGGTAGGGCCGTAACGAAAATACAGACAAAACCTTACCCATCTGTGAGTTGCACTATAGGTTGTGTAACGTCCGTCAGGTGACAAGTGGTCACAGTACGATCGAAAATATCCCGTTTTGTCGTGACTTTCAACACCAGTGCCTCGATGTTTTTTGTTCCATCGTATTCCTTTACATTTCTGTAAGATTAACTTCACATGAAAAGGTACGGTGTTATTGTAATTGTGGCCACCTGTTCGGCGAAGGCGATCGCAACGAACAATGTTTTTTGGTAAATATGACCTCTGGTACAAGTTCACGGAGGAAATGGGCAACAAGAATGAGAGCATTGAGGGGATAGTGCAAATGGTCATTGTGGTATGGTGATGGAGCTTGGTGGGTGTGGTCAACATTCAGTGCCGAAAATTTGTAAGGTCATTCACGGTCATGCAGGGGTCATTAAAGGGATCGAGCGATTTATATCCGAAACATCGAAATAATCATCAAAAATTCATATTTTTGTATTTTTGTTACTGGCATGGAGAGCAAACATAACCTGCAGTGGTTGGCTTGAAATTCCGTGTATTAAAGACAAGCGTACTTTATCCGATTCTGTAATTATATACGTGGTATCAAAATTCCGACTTGAATCAAAAAGCCTTTCCGTAAATATCCCAAATTTTAAGCGTGATATTGTGCACCATGATCAATACAGATTGACCTCAAACACAAGCATTGTTGGTCTATGTTTATTCTGGTTAGTGTAAACCACAATTTCGCTGTTATTGTAGATTTTGAAGACGTCATCGCTGTATGTATTTACGGAGAATGTAGAAAATTTCTCAAATACTTCATTTTTGTGTCGCCTGCCTTAAGGCAGGAAGCAACATAGGTATCACTTGGTCCACTGTAGTTGTCTGTTGTGATGTCTGTTGATGTCGTCGTGAAAAAGGGTTACCTTTGCATGTAATAGCCACATACTGTGATGGATTTAAAAACCAAACTTGGGTCACAGGACGACACCACATGGCTCCGCCCACTGGTTGATGAGGTAAAGGTCACATGCAAAGGTCAAAGTCATGTGAGGTCAAGTTGTAAATAGGCTGAAAAGGCTAAAATTGACCTCATATGAAAAGTTGAAGTTCATTGGAACCAAATTTGAATCCAATAGGTGCAACATGGGATCCCTCATCTGTTGATGAGAGTCACAGGTCAACATACCAAGGTCAAAGGCCCACACATTGTGAGGGCATGGTTGTCAAGTGGGATGAAAATGTAAAATTGACCTCATTTGAAAAGTGAAGTTCCATTGAACCAAATTGAATCATAGGTTGCAACATGGGATCCATCATTTGTTGATGAGGTCAGAGTTCACATGCCCAGGTCAAGGTCATGTGGAGGTCAAGTTGGTAAAATGGCTGAAAATGTTAAAATTGACCTCATATGAAAAGTTGAAGTTCATTGGGAAAAAAAAACCAAACTTTGAATCATAGGTGCAACATGGATCCCTCATCTGTTTGATGATGTCACAGTCACATAACCAGGTCAAAGGCCATGTGAGGTAAGTCAAGTTGGAAAATGGGCTGAAAATGTACAATTTGACCTCATTTGAAAAGTTGAAGTTACTTGGAACCTAAACTTGATCATAGGTGCCAGAATGGATCCCTCATTTGTTGATGAGGTTCAAAGGTCACATATCAAGGTCAAAGGTCATGTTAGGCCTATCATTCACTAACCGCGACGGCAGGCGACACAAACGGTCCGAGGACCGATGTATTTTTTTCACTATTTGGTGGTTGTACATTAAAGCAGTTATATGGAATTGTACATACGATCTGATTTATAAGTTAAACACAATGCATTTCCACATTTTTTCGATTTTTTTTAAATTTTTAAAACCCGTTTTTCCCAAATGGTCAAATGGAATTAAATGCTATAGCCCTTGGTCCAATTGTGGGCGGATGATGAAACTGGGGGGTGGTCAGCATTCAGTGCCAAAACAATTTGATTCATTCAAGGTCATGTGGGGGTCACAAAGGTCAATCCATCACATGGTAGTTGGTCAGGAAAACTGATGGGTGTAGTACAGCATTCCTTGCCGAAAATTTTGATGGTCATTTCAAGCTTGTGGGGTTATCAAGGTCAACTAACTGAACATGTGGTAGGTAATGAACCTTTGGAGGGGTCAAACATTTTCTAAAACCGAAAATTGTGAAGGACATTTCAAGGCAAGTAGGGTCATCTAGGTCAAATAATCAATTAGTTGTATGGTCAATGTAGTCAACATTTGTACCGTCACATTGCAATGCTATGGCCAGCAGCCTCAGGGGTTTGAGAGGGGGGGGGGGGGGGGGGGGGGGGGGGGATCACTTATTTCAATGCACCCAAATTCTCCCTGTGATCTTAAAAATATTTCCCTCCCTGCCGCCTTGTTAAAACTTGTCTTACAATGCTGAATTCAGAAAGGATATTTTTGATGGAATATCCATTTGATATCATTGCAATGGCACAATGATTGCTGCCAATCTAACAGTGTTTTAAGACTGAAACAAAATGTTTCAATTTTTACTACTGAATTACATAATTCTTAAAGCTTTGGTGTCCTGATGTCAGTAATTGAACCTGGTCAAACATTCACCAAAGATCACAAAGAAGCAGTGACTTTTATCAGAAAATGAAATATGTACATATTTTGGTCATTTATTGAACATTTCAAACCCTTTCAAGTTGTATATGGGTTGAGCTAACAGTGGCCAATGATTGGGTATGGGAGCTTTGAAATAGAACCAATGTTGAACAAATTTTGCTGCATTTTTAAAACAAATTGCCATCAATGTCTTTTTTTGTAGCAAGATAATTTTGCAAAGCTGCCAAATTCTAAGTATGATGGTAATATTTTCAAATTGATAAATTTGTGTCAATAATTTTGGAAATCTTGGTGCTTCGCAAAAATTGCTAATGATATTTACTTGTTTACAGTCTAATTTAATATTTTAATGCATCTGCAATGTGATGGTAATTCCCAAAAACAATTACCCTGATTATAATGCAACCCATAATTTGATGTTTCTTTTTTCCCTCTCCTGTTTCAGGTCGGCGCTATCTGAAGTCACAACTGAAATACAAGAAAGAAGCCATAGATGGTCACAAATTGAAGCTCTTTGTAATTTTTCAAGTTACCAGAACTACTTGCAGTTTTAACTCAGTACTTCAATATTCTGAAACAAGTAAGCATGCACAGAATTATTTCTTATTGCTTATAGGAAGAGCTTTATTACTTACTAAGGCTAACCAAATCCATTTTTGTGCTTGAGCCTTAAAGGTGCATTTCGTGATTCCATCACCTTCTGTTTTATTCATTATTCATTAGATATCCTTGAGAATAGCTCATTCACAAAGTTTGAGTTGATCCCGATCTTGCTGTTTTGTGTTATGAGCAATTGCTTGTTTCCCATGGTCCCATAGACCACATGCTATAAATTCTGTCCGTTTACAGACAAAATACAAATTTGTGAATTTCTTACAAATACGACCAAATTTGCACGTAAGATTAGGTACACATGGATTACTTAGGCTAACGGTTCACATGGTATAAAAATCACAACTTTTTTTTTTTAGATAAGTCAGGGGACGAGGTTGTGGATGACAAATGCCCCTTTAAAGGTCTATGGTCCGATCACAAATATCCTCATCCTCAGAACTCCAGATTTTTACTGGAAGTGGTCAATATTTTGGTGTTTTCTCATTTACCATGTGAAATCTTGGGGATAAATGATATATGGTCTGGATGTTATGAACGAAAATGTGCCCCATTAATGCTCAACCAATATTAATTTTACACAGTACTCTATGGGGCTTACAAAATCATGTATTTAACTCTCACATCAAAATGGATTGAAATATCTTCGCGAAACTTTGCAGATGGGTTTGTGGGTCAAGTTCATTCAAACAAGATTCAAACTTTTTTGTAATTAAATCAGGTCATTCTCGTTAAATTACTAAATCAGAAAATTGAAAAATCAAAAATCAGATTTTGCATGTCTATAACAAGTACAGGTATCGTAACATACCTAAGTGATAAGGCCAAAAGCAACCTATTACGGTAAAAAAATGATATTTTAGTCATTACTCTCGGTACAACACATTGTTGAACGGAGATTCATATCTTTGAACACTGCTGTTTTCTTTCATTTCTGTCAATTCTGTCAATTTTTCAGTTTGAAAAAAATAGACAGTTCTATAGACTTACCCTTTATTTTTAAAGGTGCATTTCATGATCCTAGCAAATTTCTTTTTGTTTATGATTTACTAGATATCCTCAAGAAAAGGTTAATTCCAAAATTTCACTAATTCCAAAATTTCAGTTGATTCTTTTCTTTTGATGTTTTGAGCCAATTAGTTGTATCGTACTGCCCCCATAGGCCACTGTGTTGTAATTTCTGTCCGTTTACGGACAGAAAATGCAAAATTATGAATTTCTTCTAGAGTAGATCAAATTGGCACGTAAAAATTAGGCACATACTATATACTTGGGTCAACGGTTCAGATGATATAAAAATCTCAATTTCTTTCAGATGAATCTGGGGGACAAAGCTGTGGATCACGAAATGTCCCTTTAAGCTATTCCTGCAAATTCCAAATATTTTGACTCTTTCGGGTGAATCACTGATGGTGTCGCTAAGTGATTCAAAAACACCCGTCAATGATACAATTTATTGTAAAAATGAAAATAGGTACTCATCGCCCTCAAATTTACACAGAGACCACAGTACTCTGTCAATTTCTCTTGATCGTGTCACGGGGCATACCTTAGGAATTCTGCCTACATTGTGTCCATGCCCATATTACCTATCATTCCTTTCAATTTTACCCCTCATATGATGCTATTTTTCTCCCTACTTTAATTTGCAGATAGCATAGCTGGGTCTACAGCAGTGATAGGCAGTATAGCACAACTAGAAGCCAATCCACCCATGGGATTAGACGAGTGTGATGAGGACTTGCCCCCTGCACCGTTGTATTCAGCTACTACACCAAGTGAGTATGCTTACCCCTTTCAGCCCTGGTGGACTCTGTATTGGTTCTAACCCATAAGTCAGTGGCTTAAGAGGTGGAAAGCCATCTCATAAACCACTGACCTAAGACTACAATCTTAGCCAAAATGTGTTGGAACACGGCTGCTCTTTTTGCCCTGATTATTTGCCGTATTTCTCTTAAAGAGATATATAGGAAATCATGTCAACTTGGGTTGGGAGGCTTGGAGCATTCTCTATCCATGCACCCCTCCCTATTCCCACCAATCAATGTTGGGTTCTTGTAGTGTGGCAAGAACAAAATTTCAGAATTCAACATTGTCCAGGGGGGAGAGGGGGGCATTTTGAAGTAGGCCTATAAAAGTGTTCCAACACTTTTGGCTAAGATTGTATCCGTACTATTAGAAATAGGATTTCATGCTTAACTTAATTGCCTGTCATTTCAATTAGATAAATGATATTGAAACGAAACTTGTACACAATATAGGTACAAATAAGATGTTTCATCTGAGTATCAAATTACACTTTCCCCCTGCCTTACTTTAGGGAATGGTCACTTTTAATCGGCATAGGCCATACTTTCATTGCGTTTTAAGCTACATTCATGGGTTTAGCAGCAATTGTGTGCAATATGCCAGCGTGCTTTTCGCGATACAAAGTGTCTTATTTTGTGATTAACAACTTAATATTTATTTCATAAGTGTAAATATTCACAACAAATAAATTTTAGAAGATATGTTAACTAGAAAAAGACGGATTTTAACATGTTAAATACGTTTCATATAGGGTTACGCGCTTTATTTGATACATAGGTTAAATTTTAAAATTCAAATGAAAATAACCGAATTCGAAAGGAAAGGACTTGATTTCGAACCGCGAACCTACTGCTTGCAAAGCGAGATCTTTGCCTCTAAGCCAAACGGCTCCTTACATACTGATCATTCCTTTCAAACCTAAAATTATGTTTAAATCAATGAATCGACGAACGGTAAACCAAATCCTACACACGTAAATCAATGATGATGCCACGATACACCATATTAACAATAGAGACTGACAGGAGTCATGATCTTTTTCATATGGTTTGCCGCGGTGTAGCGTTTGATTTTTAATTAAAGAACAATTTTCAGAGATAATTTATTCTTGAAAATATAATTTTACCGTGGATTATCGATGTCATGGACAAGGTAAAATTATCGAATCGGTTGATAAAGGATCACTTTACGTGTAACAATGGGTTGATTACATCTGTTTTCAGTAAAACTTGTAGAGCCATACCCAATTTATCTTGGCGTGTTTATAGATGCCTTTAATCATCATCGTCATCATCATCATGTATCATCATCATCGATATGTAAAGAGCGAATTGACTTAGAGGCAAAGATCTCGCCTTATAAGCGGGAGTTTCGCGGTTCGAAAGCATGTTCTGCCATTTGGAATTCAGTTATTTTCATTTAAAATGTAAAGTTTACCCTATATGTATCATCTAAAGCGCGTAACCCTATATGAAACGTATTGAACATGTTAAAATTTTTTATTTTTTCTAGTTAACGTGTCTTCTAAATTGTATTTATTGTAAATATTTACACTTATGAAATAAATATTAAGTTGTTAAACACAAAATAAGACACTTTGTACCGCGGAATGCACACTGTCGTCGTCGTCATCATCATCGTCGTCGTCGTCGTCGTCGTCATCATCATCATCATCTCTCCACATGAATTCCACTGTTTAATTCATGCCTATATTCATTATACCAAATGCAGATGGTGCGCCATGAATGTTTTGCAGTTTTCTTGCTTATATTGCAATTGAGTAATCACGTGTAATATATTGCTCCTGTAACATTGTGGAAGTTTTTGATTATGCTTTTACTATTTATATTATCAATTTAGTATTAACACTCATTAAATTCAGAGCCTTTTCCTGTCTATATGGACGATTTTGAGCCCAAATATGCTACGAGTACATTTTTATTGACCACTCCCTGCAAAGTTGACCGCTGATTTCATTTTCCATGCAATGACGTAAGCCAATATGTTTATTGTATGTGCACCTGAAATTTCGTTGTAATAGCTGTCATAATTAAGAAGTTATGAGGACAAATGTAAAAAAAAAAAAAAAAAAAAATCTAAATTGTATTTATTGTAAATATTTACACTTATGAAATAAATATTAAGTTGTTAAACACAAAATAAGACACTTTGTACCGCGGAATGCACACTGTCATCGTCGTCGTCGTCATCATCATCGTCGTCGTCGTCGTCATCATCATCATCATCATCTCTCCACATGAATTCCACTGTTTAATTCATGCCTATATTCATTATACCAAATGCAGAAGGTGCGCCATGAATGTTTTGCAGTTTTCTTGCTTATATTGCAATTGAGTAATCACGTGTAATATATTGCTCCTGTAACATTGTGGAAGTTTTTTGATTATGCTTTTACTATTTATATTATCAATTTAGTATTAACACCCATTAAATTCAGAGCCTTTTCCTGTCTATATGGACGATTTTGAGCCCAAATATGCTACGAGTACATTTTTATTGACCACTCCCTGCAAAGTTGACCGCTGATTTCATTTTCCATGCAATGACGTAAGCCAATATGTTTATTGTATGTGCACCTGAAATTTCGTTGTAATAGCTGTCATAATTAAGAAGTTATGAGGACAAATGTAAAATTAGATGATTTTTTTTTCACTTTGCAGACACAATCTTAGCCAAAAATGTGTTGGAACACGACTGCTCTTTTTGCCCCGATTATTTGCCGTATTTCTCTTAAAGAGATATATAGGAAATCATGTCAACTTGGGTTGGGAGGCTTGGAGCATTCTCTATCCATGCACCCCTCCCTATTCCCACCAATCAATGTTGGGTTCTTGTAGGGTGGCAAGAACAAAATTTCAGGATTCAACATTGTCTAGGGGGGAGAGGGGGGCATTTTGAAGTAGGCCTTTAAAAGTGTTCCAACACTTTTGGCTAAGATTGTTGGCTTGTTTGGACTCATTTGAATGCATTTTACATGCTGATTTTGAATACGGTAATGAAAATGCTTATTTTTTGAAATTGTTGAAAAATTGGGAGAATTTTAATTCTGAGCAACTCTAGTCACAAGTTCTTAAAGGAGAACCCGTACAACGATTAATATAATACAATATACTCTATAAATAATTATCGAGCACATATCGAGTGGTTTCATCGAAAAACAGAATTATATTAACCATAACAATGAATTAAAACCATCGAGTCTGACCAAGCGTTATTTAAAACTTGCGCTGGTGTATAATGTGTTATGCGATACGGTCGGCACGTTTGCGTCATACATGGCATTAAAAATACATTATGAGAGCATCATTTGTAAAGGTGTATGACGCTACTGTGCCGTCCGTATTGCTTAACACATATACATATCCCATATACACTAGCGCGAATTTCAAATAGTGCATGGTCAGACAAAAAGTTTAAATTCATTTTTATGGTTAATATAATTCCGTTTTCCGATGAAACCACTAGATATGTGCTCAATAATTATTTTATAGAGTATACTGTGTTATATTATTCGTTGTACGGGTTCTCCTTTAAACAGTACAAACATCAGGCAGGGTTAATGAAACCTATAAAATGTTTAATATTTTGTAGTGAGTATTTAGAAATATTGTTTGAGCCAGAATTTTGAGAATCATGTCAATCAGACTTGTCTGCTGTGCTTCGAAACCTGCAACTGATCGCATTGCATGTCTGCTCCGACCAAAGACACAACATCCTGAGTTCAATGCTGACTCTGGCTATAGTTTGAATTATAACAATTGCATCTCCTATTGAGTTTAGTTTAAATTATAACAAAAGGCTGACTCAGAAATTTTTAAATTGACTTTTTTTGTGTATTAATTAAAAATTAACAACTGGAACTAAAGATAGTCGCCTAAATGCTCAATTCCAAAGTTTTGAGATGAATCATATTTTTCGTTTTGATGCAGTAAACAATTATGTGTAGTATAATAAACAATAGGATACTGTGTATAACCAAATTTCAGAATTCGGAATTTTAGTATAAAATTTTGATTAGTGTGTGGACAAGGATTATGTAAAAAACATGATTTGTTAGAAAATTGATGGCGTCATCCTCTGAAAATCTCTGAGTTAGCCTTTAAGATAGTAACATGCATGGAACTGTAGAATGAAACTGTCAAGATGCCCTTGAGCCTGACTTGATCCAGTGACTTTCAAATGCCATCCATCTCATCATACTGAATCCTTCAAGCTTAGTCCAGAAGGAAACATTCTGGCGACAGCGGAGAGAGTAGTAGTAGTAAAACAAAGTTTTAAATCCGGTTTGTCCCCATGAACAGGAGTGGCCAGATTCACCCCACACTTGCAGCAACCGCCCGTACTCCTTCCTTCCATATACCCGATTCAATGAATCCTCATCTCAACCCAAACCTCTCATACTCGCCTCCTCCACTTGCTTCTTCCCAGTCTTCTTTGGACGTCCCCTCCTCCTCAAACTCCCACCTCGAACTCAAAAGCCCTTCTTAAGACATGCTCGCCATCCTTCCTTAACACATGCCCATACCAATGCACGCTATTCGAGAGAGAGTTGCTCTACATTCAGTTGGTTTGGGATGTATTGCAGTAGAACTAAACTAATTAAAAGACCTGCAGCAAGTGGCTTATTATCTAATTAGCATAGCTCATTTGATTATACTGGATTTAATTGGGCACTAATAACTAGGTAATTTGGGAATTAATTGGGCGCTATAACATGCTAATTTGGTGATATAAATAAGTGTGATACCTTAACTGTTTAACAATTCACGTATTAGCTAATTTAAGGCATAAAATTATGACCCATATATGAGGGGATTTTGTTGTTGTTGTTACTGGAAAGGAAAGGGTGATAGTTAAATTTGCAAGACATGAAATGTTGTTGTATTGTTATATTACTAGATTTTGCTGTAATGAGTGAGATATAATGAATTGCAGTGTGCCTAAAGCACCATTCTTACAGACCTGCAGAAAAATAATAACAAAACTGATAGCAACAATATTATATTTATCAGGAGCCACCAATAAAAAATTCCTACCTTCAAAATGCATAGATAACAAATATGAACATACATAGAGTAAAAAACAGCTTGCTGAATTTCAAGGTATTATTCACAAAAAACAGGTGAAAGTGATCTCTCCATTCAGTTGTGAGAAAGAATAACAATTAACAAAAAATTGCTAGTAGCTGTGTGGGTGTACTTAAAGGCACTATCAGTGATTGCTAAATCGAAAAATAAAAAATCATAAAAAATCAGATCTGCATTTGTATCAAGTACAGGTATCCCAACATACCCTGCAAATGATAGGGCCAGAAGCTACCTAATAAGGACAAAATCAGAAATTTTAGTCATTTCTGTCCGTACGACCTTGCTACACGTAACTGATGGAGATTCGTATCTTTGAAACACTGCCGTTTGCTTTTCTTTCTGTCAATTTTTTAGTTGGAAGAAGTAACTTATGAGACTTCTACAGACTTAGCCTTCACCTTTAAGCTATTCTTTGAAATTGTCAAATATATTTGACTCGTCCAGATAAATCACTGAAGTGTCTTTTGTTTCTGAGTGAAGTAATTAGGTAAAGAATGATTAATAATAATGTTGTTGATGTTATATGGCTTTCAACTGACTATTATCAAGTGACATTACGGCCATTCTCCGTTAAAGTGTTCAAGTTTGGTCTCCAAAATGACGAATATCAACATTAAGGAATCCTGAATCATTTTAAAATCGTAAACTTTAATATTATCAGAACACGGAACCATGCATGTGTGATCTTAAAAATAGATCTCGTTTTTAGTATATTGCCTAACGTTAACACTGTCGTAACGTATCTGTAGGAACGTATCTGTCGGGCCTTTTTCGTGTCTGCTTTCTTGATGAAGTAGGTGCCTTCACCGAACGCGTCTCTTATATGGTATCAGGTATTACCGTTCATACTAAAGCGGGTTTGTTATTGGACGTTTAGTATCACAACCATATTGCAAAAGCGGAGCAGGAGGGAGTAACGTATCTGTCCGCAGTAATGAACGTACCGGAGGGATTTCTTTATTATAGGCTGGAAATTGTTACGCTGAAACCAATTTTTTTATGTCAAAACCGTATAATAGAAATTGACATCTTCTGGATTTATCACATATTGGAACAAGTTCAGTTATTTTAGCAATTTTGTATCCATTCGAATTATAGTAACGTATCTGTCTGCAATACTGGCGACATGCTCTCAGATAACTCTTCTAAACTTTAATAATCCAATATCATTTTTAAACTTAACAATTAGTGCATAATAGAGGCTGATAAAAATGCAATGGCAATCTGTGATAATGCGCTCTTGTGTAACGAGCAGGTACACATTTTAAACACGGATTGGGCTGGGCGCATGGCGAAAGAAGAATTAGTGCTCTTTAGCCTTATTGCTTTATACTTTCTCATCCGTTAAACATCTAGTCCCGGATCAATTGTGAAAACCTAAACTCCTCAAGTATAATTTATATTCTCAACTTCATTCTTAAAGGCCAAAACAAGCTTAAACTGTGCATGACTGGGAGCGACACTTAAACGACTTTTTGAACACTTTATTGGAGAATGGACCATATTGCCAAAGTGCTGGTTGCCGAATTATGGTATGTCTTAGTCGTTTTATGTGCAAAAACATCGCTGAAAAAGGGTGACATAATTATCCCAAATCAGTCCAGACAGAATATAGCCTTGTTGTCTTTGGAAGTCAAGTAGTAGAATATGATCTAGGAATGTGTATATAATTGCAGATTAAAGCAATAATGGCACATTTTTGAAGAGTGCCCCCAACTTTCAAATTTGAGATTTTGCACAAATGTGTTGGAAAATTGTCTAATAATATACCTGCTAACAACAATGCCAAAAATGCGTATTTGTATAACAAGAAAAACGATTGTTAATTAAATCGGGATCCCAGATTGTTAGTTAAAGGCTAGCTGGAAAAGACAATTTTAGTCCGGTCATGATGAAATAGTGGCACTCACAAAATGACTACAACTTAACATGCATGAACCGATAGAACAACTAATGGAAGAGAATAGACAGTGCATGGCGCAATTTCCCGGCTATTTCATATCGGAGGACGCCTTTCAGCAGCTTGGAATTATTATCGGAGATTATTAAGTATTCTAATTACAAAATTCCTTCTTTTGCGACATTTAGAGAATTTTGAGCTTCCCCATTCACAGGTTTTGGGTACTAGCCGATTACCAATGCAACGTGCAAAACAATCTCAAAATATTTGGGAAAAATTGGGGGCGCTTTTCAAAAATCTGGGCTGTTTATTGCTTAATATTGTCACTTTTCAGGGATACCACTGTAGAGAAGTAATTGAACAAATACCCTTTCCCCAAATAAAACTGCCTACAGAGGATATTTGATTGGTACTTATAAGTTATATTCATGTTACATCAGATAAATGAGTCAATCAGAGATATACTGTAAGAAAAGTGGTAGTTGACTCATATGGTTAAGATAACTCTCCTATTCATCTACAGATCTAAATCAATTACACGAACTGTTTCCCTTACAACAATGTTGACGAAACCTATGATTTTCCCTTCTGGAGAAGTGGAATGTGCCAAAATACCTATTTTAGCACCCTAAAGAGAAAATGGTCCTGACCCCAGGTCACACCCTGTAGGCCATTACTCTTCTCCATTACGTTTGGCCGCTTACCAAACGGACGCGTGTTAACGCAGCTCTGTCATAGCAACCAAAATTAACTGAGATTTTTGATACGGACTAGTTGTCGTCTCATCCGGAATACTCCTACGCCTATACCAATACGATCGGGATATATTACGGGATATATACTGGTTTATTACGCTCTATTCGGACGGGATAAACGACAACTTACGCCCGTCGGAGAGCTTTATTGTGTATCCTTTTATTACCGCCGTTGCGGTCATGTGGTCTGTATAGCGGGTAAAAAAGGTAACCAAGGCAGCCATTGCCGCACGGTTGCGTCTTTGGATGCCTGGCTTTTGTGAGCCTGGTTCTGTTTCTTGGGTTGCACATACTATCAATAAAACAGTTCTATGGGTGAGTGTTCTATTATTTCTTCGTATGCTCGTGTATTTTAATAAAAATGGTGAAAAATGACTTGGAAAAAATTCCTTACGTGGTGACTTTGTTACAGCCGACGGTATCTTTGTCTCGCGTTGGCGGGGCGCGGTCTTACAGCGGCACGCCTTTGTTTCATCGCTCGTTTTCATTCCGACACGCGCGCCATGAGGATCGTTCACCCCACTTTTCAGAGTCTGGCGCTTGCCGCCCTGCGACCTTTTCGTTTTCGTGCGTTTCATAGGGTCTTGCTTCGCTGTCGCTCCGTTGGTGGCTGTTCTTTGGCGGTGGCCTTTCTGGTTTCAATGGTTCGCATTGAACACAGTTTCCCTGTTTAGTTTCGCTAAGGAAAGGGGGGGTGTTCGAGGCTCCGGTCCGATGGTTATTCCAAGGGGCGGGCCCCGCGGCTTTGGGGACGCACCTAAGATGTTGTAAGTTCGGCTACTTCATGGGGTTAGTAGGGCATTCTCTCACGGGAGTTCCGCCCGTCTACATCGCTAACGGCCGCTGGCTCGCCGGTCTAGCACTAGGGGCTTCTAGGGTGCAGGCTAGCGCGGTCCGCTCTGCCTTTCTCCCTTGGGGATTTTGGTGGCTGCAGGACATTCCGGTACGGCAGCCTCATAGCGTGCTAGTTGGCCAGCTCCCTCGGGGGCCAGCTGGCTAGCCCGGCCGGAGCTGGCCTCGACTGATTAGATCGTTGCTTTATCGGGCAGGCTCGCATGGTCTGCTCTGTCCTCCCTTGGGGATTGGGCGGCTGCAGTCCGTCACGGGGCGGGTGTTGATATGGTGACGCCCGGGTTTTCGGGCCGATCCATCGCCGCTACCGACCACACGGCGCTCGTTGGTTAGGGGTCTCGGACCTGCGACCGCGCTGCTGTGGTACAAGGTCTCGGGGCTTGATTCGTCTAGCCCTGAGATGGTTCCGCGGGGCCCCGTAACGGGGCCGCACGAGGTGTAAGTTATGCTCAGGCTCCACGCATGGTAGCCTGCTAGGACGAGCGGGTCGATCTGGCTCGTGCTGCATGCTTCACCAGGCCTTCACGGGATAGGTGGGGGCGAGCGGCGCTTCGCCAGTTGGTCCCCGCTACGCGGGGTACCCGTGCGCGGTTGACTGGTGCGGTTCGACCAACACTGTTTCCCGCTTCGGTTCAGGCATTACGGCAAACACGGCTTGGCTAGCTGCTAGCCCAGCGGGGGTTAATCTGCGTTCGTGCTGCATGCTTCACCAGGCCTTAGCGGGCTAGTGGGCGTGCAGCGCTTCGCCAGGTTCCCGCTCACGCGGGTTCCGTGTGCGGTTACTGGTGAGGATCGTCCAGCGCTAGTTCTCGCTACGGTTCCGCCGTTACGGTACACCCTGTGGGTGGTTTCCGTTTCGGCGCCATCGTGGGGCAGCCTACGGGGCTGCATTCGCGGGGGCTCGGTGCAATCTGCAGCATGCCCTCTCAAGGCGCGCTGCGTGCCCGTAATGTCGCTATAAGTCTCTTGCGGGTTGTATAGGCTCGTGGTTCCGGGACTCAAGGGGCTGTTCTCCACGCCTTCGGGTGCGGAGTACTCCTCCTTTTAGCAGCGTCTCACCTCTCGGAGGGGATCGGCGTGGGTTGGATTGGTTAAACTCAATCCTCTTGCGCGGCCTCCTTCCCGCAGGAGTGCGTGGCATGGTGACCGTTTATCCGCCGTCGTTGGCGTCGATTTCCGGGCTAACAATAGCGATGGTCCCTCTAACGGGGGCAGTGCTCGGGTGTTGTTTGTCCGGCAATGTCCGCCTTCCCTGGTGTTGACTTTCAAACTCCCGGCGCCGCGACCTGGTCTCCTCGGGGATGTCTTGGCTCTCGGGCATAACCTAGGGGATGCTGTAGGTCTTGCGGTTTTCTCGGGTCTACCCAAGCCTGTTACTTTGGCAGGGCTCCCCTTCGGGGCGGGCTAGCTGAGTGGCTTTCACCCCTGGATGCATGTGACTTGCATTGGGGTGGGGGCCCTCTCCAGCCTTGTGTAGTTCCCGGGTTACCGCGTCTATTCTCTGACGTTGCTCTAGATTCTGCATGCAGGGTCCCCTACTGGGGTGCTCCTGCCCTGCCGTTGGCTGGCCTTGCCCGCCACGGCCTGGGCGTGGGGCGTATCCTGCCGTGCTATAGCATGCAGCTTCGTCGGGGTCCCGACCTTAGCCTGTGGGCCCTCTGCCCCCGGCTCACTGGGGTGCTTTTGCCGCTCGGGCTTCCTGAGATTGTAGTAGCATCGGGCCCTGTCGCTACCCTCCCATGGGCTTTCAACTCTGGGTCGACGGCGCTCCGTCGCTGCCTCTGTTGGCCGGCTGACTATTGCGATCGTTAGCCTAGCTCCTTCTGGTGCTAGTCCGGGTCCGTGTGCACCAGCGGGGACTTGAGGCCTCTGGTTCTGCCAGGTTAGGAGCTGGGCCTTTTAGGCCTTGGGTGTCCTGGCTCTAGGCTCTGGAGTTACGGGTACTGTGCCTAGCCTGGTCCGCTGTCTCCCTTGGGGAACTGACTCAGGCATGATGAAGCTTCGATGCTCCCCTCCTGGGGATCAGCTGAGCCTAGCGCCGCTTCCGAGTCGTGCCTAGTGACAGTTGCCGTATGGCGTTAGTCTCTGTTCCCCCTCGGGGTCTAGACAGTATACAGCTTGGGTGTGATAATGGTCTTTGGGTCTTTAGCCCCGACTATCGGCGACTAGCCCTGGTCGCTGTATCCGGGGGGGACCTGGACACGGGATTTTGGGGCTCGACGGTGCCCCTCTTGGGGTCGATGTACGGGCTTATTGTCGGGCCTTGTTCCGGCATAGCGTTGGGGCTCGTCGGGCATAGCGTTGGGGTCGTCCGGGCCTTAAGCGGTTCCCGGCGCTTTTAGGCCCGGGGTGTGCTCACGATTCGTTGGGGTCTTTCTTAGGGGGTTCCCCCCTCCCATCCAGCGGTGTTCAGGCTCCCGTTGTTAGATCTCCTCACTTTCGGGTTTTCTTGCCACTCCTTCTGTCTCAACTGTTGCCTGCTAGTGGGAATCCCCGGGACGGGGTATTCCCTAGTATGGTGGGTTCTCGAACTCGCGTCTAAGGTGCTTTCTCAGTGTTTATTCTGGGCAGTTGACCTGGTCTTGTCTTCCGCCGTGCTTGCCGACTGGCTCTGTGTTTTGCCCCTTAGTACCGCGGGGTCCTGGGGACACGTTGGTTGCTCTGGCTCTGGCGACTGGCTCTTGTGCTTTACCCTTAGTACCTCGGGGTCCTGGAGACACGTCCGGTTGCTCTGGCTCCTGTACTTTAACGACCCTAGGAGCCCTTTAAATGGGGGTCTGCCCACTTCCGACTGGGGACTTTTATCCCCTCTATCCGCATCGTCAAGGTCTGTGACCTGAACTTTAAAGTCGATTTTGGGATCTTCTCGCTCCCGGGGAATGTATCTGGGGCGTAAACCCCCACTGTGAGTCGTTCTTTTCATGTCTGATGTCTCGAGTTTTGGTTGACGATTTGGTTGCTCCGCTTTTCTCGGGCTTTGGTGATCGTTATTTCTGTTCTCGCCCGTTCGGGTAGCACCTCGCCGGTGGCTCTCTTCACTTCTTTTCCCTCGGGAATATTGTGTTTGAAGCCGCTAGCTGTCCCCGGCCCTCTTTCTCGTGGGGGGTGGCATCCTTATGCCCGTAGCCGGAATTCGGCTACGCGGCTACTTTTTTGCCTCCTCGATACCAGAATTTGTCGTTCGGGGCCGGAAGTTCTTCATGTTAGGATCATTCTGTCCTTCTACGACTTTGTCCCTGCGCCTGCTTGCAGTCGCCATTGGTTAGGCTTCTGCTCGGGCTTTCCCGAGCAGTTAGGTTGGGCTCTCGGCTCGGGTCGCCTCTCGGGGCTCGACTCGTGTCTCTGCAGAGCCTAAGCCTCTGGGTGCTTCCCTCTGGTAGACTTCTCGTGGTTCACCCACTTTATCTACCTTTCGGGCCAGGATTGACTCTGGCCCGATCTGGGGAAGTGCTAGTTTATCATTAATCTAGCCTTTGACTGCTTGTTCGGTTGCCCGGGTCTGGTGTCGCGGCTCCCTGTATTGCGGAGGTCTGCCTCATTCTTTCCTCGGTGGTTCTGTCTACCTCCGAGTCGGAGCCTGAATCGTCCCTCCATCTCCCTCAGGCTGTGACAGGCGTGAGTTGGGATTTTTCGCTTATTTGAGGCTTTGTTGGCCGTCTCCGATCATCCGTTGTCTGGATTTTCGGTCGCTACTCAGCCTACCACAGTCTAGGTTTTTCGGTTCGTCTTCGGTGACGTTGTTTCGTTCCATTGACTCCTGCAAGGCGTCCGTTTTTTGACCCGAAAGCTAGTTCCCTCTGGGGTCTGAGTTCGAATCGCGAGTTTTCTTGTGCGAAGCCCCCATCGTTGGTTGAGACGGCGTCGCTCTAGCCCTCGCCTTTATTACTCTTTCGGGTCCCTTTCCCGGCTGGATTAGCTCTCCTTGTAGCTGCTTCCTCCGGGTCAGGGTCGGTCTTACTCTCAGCCCTCCACGGGGCACTGGGTCCTTATCCCTTCATCAGGTCTCCAACCTATTTCTCCCCAGCGCCTCTCCCCGTGGGGTCTTCTGTGGTGTTCTGATCGGAACCCCTCTGTATTGGCCCGTCCTCTGTTTTTTGGGTTAGGCTTCTTTGCCCTGCGTCTTACGCGGGTCCGCCTGCGCTTCTCTGGTTCCCTCCCGGAGCCTCAGTTGTTCGCAAGGCTGTGAGGCCTTATTCTCCCTCCGCCTTGCCGCGGGTGCTTCGGGCCCTTTGTCCTGGCAGCACGTCGCAACTCCAGTCCTCTGTCAGAGCCTCTTCCTCTTCGCCTATCCTTAGCTTGGTGTTTTCTCTGCGGGATTGCGGCTCTGGCTCTCCTCAAAAACTTTGGCCGGTCATTTAAACACATATTAAGTCTAAGGTCCTATTACTCACCCCTGGTTTATCCACTGTCGAGGTGAAGTTATTGGTTTCCTGACTTTTAGGCTCTGGATTCCATTTGTTGTGTTCGACTCTGGCTTTTCTGGATCTACCTTTGACTGCTCCTATTGCGGCTCTCTGAAATATCATGTTTCACCTCGCGGAGTGAGTCCAGTCTGGTCAGGCGGGTGACACTGTGTCCAAATGCCCATAGTACGATTCGCAGGCATAGTAAAGCAGTGAAGATGATCGTGAAAAGAAAAGCCAAAAATGTTTTAATCACCGCCAGTTTGAAAAATTATCTAATCCACCCCCTTAACGGAGAGTGTACATGCATAATTGTAGGCCTATAGCGTAATTTTACATAAAACGAAATAATCCACCCCTAATTTGGGCCCTTCTTTAATACATTTAGAAAAAATAACTTCACATGTTAAAATATATTGTTAGCTTTTTCTTTTCAGATTAAATTATTGCCATAGGATAGCGCCACCATGTACGATTAGTAACCTGATTATTTATGCAGTAAGACGTTATCGGAAGGCCCGGAACAGCGCCACGTACGACCGGCGATCGGCATAAGTAACGGATTTCATGCAGATCAGTGTGAAGTATGCCTCCACTTCGTTGATCGAGTGTCCTATCCCGATTTAGTTAGGATCCCTGTTCTGGTGTTGATTTAAATAATTCATTCAACGGGGGTTAATGATATGTTTCAGTTCAACAATTGGTGGTGTAAAGGGGGAAATCAGTTCAGTTTGTAATGATTTATTCAAAAACACAGTATGTTTTATAAATCATCTAACTGAAGCCTGATTTCCTTTTCAATGTGACTTCCCACTTCCAGGCCCGCCCACAACATGAATGTACATGCGTCCGTGGGGGCGTTGAGCCAAAAACAGGAATTGGGAATTGGGGAAGAGTAATGGCTAAACAGGGTGTGACCTGGGGTCACTGGTGAGACCATTTTCTCTTTTAGGGGTGCTAAGTGCTAAAAAATAGGATTTTGGGCATCCACTTCTCAGAAGGGGAAATGCATTATGTTTCAGTGAACATGGAAAGGAAATAAGGCTTCAGTTAGATGATTTATAAAACATAATGTGTTTTGAATATTTTTCTTGTTAAAGTGTTCTTCAATGGATGTCCCAAGCTAAAGTGTATTCCAATGAGGAAAATGTAATAACATTGAAACTTTTACCAATATGTACATTTCCCCCCCAAACTGAAAGAGTCTGTGTAGGCGTTATACCATGTGGAGTCCAGTGGGGATTTTTTGAGATGGCTCCAAAAGGGACCTGTGGTTTATTAGGAATCCATCTCAAAAAACCAATGACCTACGACTAGGCTTGTTTGGACTCATCTGAATTCATTTATGTGCTGATTCAGAATTTGGTGCATTGATAAATGCATAATTACATTTTGAATCTGAGTGCCTATAGTTTTTTTCACCTGCAAATTTCAACAGCATGGCTGCAAGAAGTCTAAATAACTAAATGCGCATTTCAGAAAATTCACTCAAACATACTAAAGATGCCCAGTCTTTAGTCATTAGGGGCTCTTGAAATGGTTCTTTAAGTGACAATGTCACCTGAAATACTATTCACGAAACACTGACCTCAAGGAAAATAAATTGGTATCTTTAAATATGGCCAGCCCACAGATTTATCACATGGCAACTATAGCCCTTAAGACATGTAGCATTTCATGACAAACTGTGATAGTGTGAACTTACTTGATGTATTATTCTTTCTGTCTCTACTCAATCAAAACGTGGGATCCAAGCAACAGAATCTTATTTCATATAGTATAATATCACAGCTGTGGAACAACACCAGTAAGCTCAACACAATCCATAAGACAGTCCCGGAGTTGTGTCGTCACTGCAAGGCCTCAATCGCAATGGCACATCACAGATAGGGCAAGAACGGCATCAAATGGTTTTGGGGAGGAGGCTCATGGGGAGATAGGTAGGTTGTTACATAATACAGCTCACCGGAGGACTAGTGTTCGGACAGACTAAAGTGAATGAGTGAGTGAGAGAGTAAGTCAGTTACAACGATGACTCCAGGCTGGCACTCTGGAATCAGTAAAAATACATCCACTATTTGGCATAAGTTTATTTCACTCAAAATTTAAGATGCATCACCAAGTAGATCTCCGTATTGGATTAGTAGCAACACAAAAAATACTGCTTTTTAATCTGGAGTAGGGAGGATTAGTGATGTGTTGAGAAATACCAATGTATTTAATTATTTTAAAAGGTCTAGTAATGTGTACTTATTTGGAAAAATTCTATAAAAATATGCTTAGCTTCATAGACCTATGGTAAGTAAACTGCAATGGAAAATGTTTACTTAAGTCAAATCTTTTTTGAAGATTTTCATTTGCTAGCACTCCTTGTTTTTTTAAAAAAATAAGTACTGTATTGTTTGTAATAAATGCTCCTCTCTAATAAATGCCCCTCAATTTCCCCCATCCCGACCAAATGTTCCTACAAATACCTAAAATTATGCGAAACACACACTAATAATTAACAGTTGCAATTGCAAAATTGGTAGTAGATTTGCTGACCTGATATGCACAACTCACTCTGTGCGTTTCAAATTAAAGTGAGGATACCTTTGGTCAGTGTAGATTTTCAAGGAAATTACATCTCTTGAAGAGACCATTTTTGCAGGCAGGTGTGTTATTTTTGTACATCTGTGGATGCAGCCATTGTTGACATTATTGAGCTTGTTCGAACGTCAATCCTTTTTCTACAGGAGCACCATAGTGCTTCCCAGACAGTGCTGACTGTGGTTTGCAATTGAAATATAAGTAAACAAATGACCTATGATAAACATCCCCTTTTCGCTAAATTTCATGCCCAGGGCATTTGTTACAGACAATATGATATATGTATGTCTCTCAGCATACCTAATAACCTCATGCCTGTTGTCCACAAACCTTTATATCATGCTCAGAGGGTGTTTTGAATCAATTCCAGAATGCATTGCAGTGTGCATATTCTGCACTGTTCTACGCACATGTCAGTACTTAGGGATAAAAAGTGTTTAAGAAGCTTAAAAACCACAAGTTATTTCATTATCAATCATGCTAAAATTTCCTAATTCGAGCACCTTGTGAGCTAAAATGAGTGCAAATGTCAGGGGTTTATGTGTTAAGAATAGGATTTTTGTGGGATCACATGACGGTATTGAAGTGAAATTTCCCAAAATGGGTGCATTGTGGGATTGACTCAATACAAGCAATAATCAAAAAATGTCAGGGAGAAAGATAAATTAAAACTAGCTTCTTGATACTTTGGAAGTTTGATTTTCACTTGAACCAAGCTTCAATTGGTTGAGTAAATCTGATTTTATAGCTTTTTTTTTTCTGGGAGAGCATAATAGCCAATGATCTTACCCAGAGGGTGTTTTGAATCAATCCCATAATGCATCGCAATGTCCCTATACCGTACTGTACTAAACACATGTCAGTACTTAGGGATAAAATATGTTCAAGAAGTTTAAGAACCACATGACACTTCATGATCATACTAAAAATTCCCTAAGTACTAACGTTTTATGGGCTAAAATGAGCATAAAAGTCAGTGTTCTTATGTGTTAAAAATAGGATTTTTGTGGGATCATATGACCCTATTGAGGTGAAATTTCTCAAAATTGGTGCATTGTGGGATTGACTCAATACACCCTCTGGATCTTACCTGAGTGAGAATACATTGGTATTGACATGTCTGTGGAACTTGTCAGACTTTTCTCTGCTTGCAAAAGTTAAACCACCCAGTTTGCTGGCTGTATCCAAATTATATAATTTGAGCTTTTGTGTTTGTTTTTTTTTGCTGTGTTTTGTGCTTGTGCATGTAGCCCTGTAGAAAATAAAGATAGCAAATCCCAGATGGGTAGATCTGTGACTCAACCAGGCAGTTTCCCTGCACTAGCCTGCCATCATCAAGAGCTAACAGACCAAGCTTGCCTGTGTCACAGTCAGAATCCGCCCTGGACGTGTTGGCTAATTCACCTCAGCTCAGTGGAAAGAAAAGAACGTTTGGTTTGCTTGGGTTTTAAATATGTGTGTTTGTTGTATGTGCTTGCTGCTATGAATTGGAAGGGAAGACAATGCATAAGTTACTGTTTTTAAGTTATTCTCTTATATTAGAGTGCAACAACATATTTACATAACAGGTGTGTCCTGTAAAAAGTTGAAAATTCTGATTTTTTTTTACACTGATGTAAAGATTTCTTCAAAAGTATCCCCATCGAGAAGGATTAAGCTGAGACTTATTTCTTTGGTACAAAACATAAGATTTATCTTTAAATATAGGAGCAAATGGGAAATTCCAGCTATGTTTTTATATTGAAATACGTGTAGTAGCCTAATAAATCACCTTTTGTTTCACTTTTAAAGGTGCAACGAGAGTTTCACATATCAGGTGTCCCTAAAAAATCGAAAGTACTGATTTTTGTCCTCCTGTCTTCTTGTTTTATGAGCGCAGCTAACTATTTGTATGCGTTAGGAGCCAACTCACTGTATTGGTTGGGGTTTGGAGAAATCTTGGTCCACCGGTGGACGAAAGGTAGGGCACTCAATGAGAATGTGATCTGCATTGATGGAGACCCACATTGGAAGGGCTGGCGATGGCCGCAGCTCCCCCGGTGCAGTATGCTATTGAAGCGACCGACCCTGTGCGATGCCGGTTTAAGGTGACCCATTCCTTGCATGGGAGTTGCTGCAGGTGGAAGGTCGGCGATAGCGCAGTCTCTGTCCTATACCGAGTTGGTGTGATTCTTTGACAAGTGGTGCAGCGGTGCTTGTTGTCCAAGGGCCTTAGTTCACTAGTTTAGCGTGTGGTGTTCGCCTCCAAAGGACTGCAGGTGTAATGCCGGACGCACTTGTAGGAATTCAGATGGAGTGAGGAATGGAGTCATCCATGATGGTTCTCAGGTCCTCGTTGATGCTTTGTCCAGCTTCCTTGTGTGAAGCTGTTGCAGATCATGCGTGGGGTGGCATATTCATCAGGTGCTGTAGAACCAGATCCAAGGCAGTGGTGCGTTTGGTCGTTGGGCTGGTACCCCTGAGTAGAGCCACAAGTCGGCACAGGAGGTTAATTACCGCGAAGATACCTTGGCGCCTACGGACCGATGGGTGGCGCAGGTAGTAATCTTCCAGTCAAGCTTCACTCCCAAGTATGTTTGGTGTAGGATTGTATGGCAAGGGCGCTCCATTGAGGTTTCTTTTGGATCTGGCGATAGCCCTTTGGACTGTTTGAGGTGGAAGGCTGTAGCGTAGGTCCCTTGGCTTCGCACAGCTTCAGTCTCCAGGTTCTTGAATATGACTGCAAGTAGGAGGCCATTCCTTAGTAAGTGTGCTTTCTACTTTCTGTCCATTTGCTTTCCAGTGAGGATGGCAAGATCGTCGGCGTAGCCATATTGTCTAGATGTTGTTGAGGTAAATCGCTGATATACAGTTGAACAGCATAGGAGCGAGTACAGATCCTTGTGGTACTACGCCGTTCCTTCCTCAGACGACGCAGACGCACTACTCTGCCAATCACTGGTCTTGAAATAAGCACGGTTTGCAAGCGGTTTACATATGAATTGTACAGGTGAAAGATCCGGATTGTCCTGAGAAGCTTAATTGTCAGGCCCTGTGCACACGTGTCGTATGCTGCAGAAGGTCCACCAAGATGACGCCTGCCTTACGGTTCTTTTCAAAGCTTTCCCTCAATATCATTTGTGAGTTTTTACAATCTGATGACAGTGCTCCGTCCACGGCTAAATCCTGCTTGTTCGTCAGGCAGATGGGGATCCCCCCCCCGGAAAAACCCGCCAAGCTCCAGCCGGGCCAGGATCATCCTCTCAAGAGTTTGAAGGGGACACACAGTAGTGATATTGGACGGTAGTTCTAGGGTTGTCGACGGCTTGTTTTTGGTTTGGGGAGTGCGCTGATATTAGCTCTCCTCGCAGATCTTGGGTAGGACTGGTTGTGGAAGGCCACATGTGTAGAACTCCTGGAGGCAATCTAGACATTGTGGGCTGCTTTGCATCAGGAACTCTGTTCTGGTATGTTATCAGGGCCCTGGGCCTTTCCACTCTTAGTTGGCTGAAGCAGAGGTCACCTCATCTTAGTGAGAAGGATGTTAAAAGTGACCCGTCCACGCGGGCTCGACAAAGTTGGGTGATCTCTTTTTTGACAGCGCAAGTGTGATCCTTATCAATGTTCTTGAAACGACCATTTGCGAGGAGTTTTCTCAGCAATTGAGTTGGCAGTCACTGACATCTCGATGGTTTTGAATTCTGCCGGTGATGCGGTTTATAGTCTTCCAGGCCTCCTCTAGAGTGGTGAAGTCGATTCTTTGACCCGTCTCCTCCAGCGCTCAGCCGGGCATTTTCCTGTCCAAGCGGTTGTCAGATCTGAAGCCTTGATGAAGCTTCTTTCCCTCTGGTTCATAATTAGGAATCATTGTAAAGATGTCGCATCCTCATCCCAATCTGGGATATAACTAACGACGGCAGCCTTGGATGGTCTCTTTGCATATTAATAAAGAGTTGCCACAGTCCTGTGAAGAAGTGCCAGGTTGTAGGAGGATTGTGTCGGGAGGTTGGGTACTCTGAATCCACCAGGTTCTGAACTGGGTCCCAAGTCTGCCTTACGGAAGTTCCACCTTTTCACTGGCTTTGTTGGTACGCTTAGCAAGGCTCTCTGAGCGATCAGTGAGGTCTGTTTGGACTTCGGACGCGGTAAGAACGTACAGTGAAATGGAGATGTTGTCTTGTTTGCAAAACAAGGTCAAGGTTTGTAGACGTATTCCACCTTCCAGAGTTTGAACAGTGTCTGGTTCTTGTGGTCGTGTAGAAGTTGTTCCCCGGATTTTGAGGCCCGTCCTCTAGGTACTCCATCAGGGTTTGTTTTCCTGTAACCCCATTATGCTATTGATCCTTTCCGATGTGGATACTATTGATGGAAAGCTTTACCTTAGGACAAAAATCGGCTCCAAGCAGACTCTCTACCAACTTATGGTGCACCCTGCATTTACGCTGGCGACTTTAATAGCCAGCTGACAAATGTTTCTTTGGTACAAAAATTGTGAAATTTCTAATTTCATATAGGAGCAAATACGAAATTCAGCCCATGTTTTATATTGAAATATAAGCAAATCAAAATCACTTTTTCTCTGTTTTAAGACATCTCTGTAGCCAAATACAAGGTAAGAAATCTATTGAGTGTCTAATCTATATGAAACTACTATTATGGCACAATATTTGGCTGCTTCAAAATCTCTCGTTGCACTTTAAGACATTTTGTAGCCAAATAAAATTGCACAGTGCCTTTAAGATTTAAATTTGACTTGGAAAAGAGTGACTTGTGTGAAATCAATTGCATTTTTTTAGATTTACTCAAAAGGCAGCATATTTTGGGTTGTCTGATTTTAATCAGAAAGACCATGTGATTGCAGACTCTGTGTGTTTGTGACTGTGTGTGTGTATGTGTAAGCTCACATCTGTCAGACAGTTGACACTTTAATTTTGTTTTTGTGTCGCCTGCCTTAAGCATAAAGGACACAAGGGAATCACTTTGTCCCCTGTAGTCCCTTTTGTTGTCTGGGGGTTTGTTGTCTGTTGTTGTCTGTTTGTTAAAAAGGGTTAACATTTGCTGTAATATCCACATACTTTAATGGCTTTTAAAACCAAATTTGGTCCCGGTGCAAAATGACATCCCCCATTTGTTGATGAGGGTCCAGGCCACATCCAAATGGTCAAAGGTCATGGTGAGGTCCAGTTGTAAAATGGGCTGAAAAGTAAATTACCTCATTTGTAAAGTTTTGAAGTTAAATTGGAACCAAACTTGAAGCCATAGGTGCAACATGGGATCCCTCATTTGTTAATAGGTCAAAGGTCACCTACCAAGGTCAAAGGTCATGTGAGGTCAAGTTGTAAGATTGAAAAGTTGGAAGTCAATTGGAACCAACTTGGTTGTAAGGGGTTGAGTTTACATGCAATCCCTCATTTGTTATGAGGTTCAAAGGTCACATTTCAAAGGTCAAAGGTCACATTTCAAGGTCAAAGGTCATGTGGAGGCTAATCATTCATAAACCCCGACGGCAGGCGACACCACCGGGCCGAGGACCGATGTATTTTTTAATTGAGTCACACTTTGTGTAATTGTAGATCAAATTCATACTTGATATTGTTGTTATGCATTGTTTCAAAGAGTGCATTTCAGAGGTCCACATGCTTGGTGCCAAAAGGTCAAGTCAGTTGTGTGTTTTCATATGCTAATTGAGCAGCTTGCCAACAAGGCAGATAAACATGGATATGAAGTTTTGAAGGTCAAATGTCATGTAAGCTTTCAAGAGTCATTTTCAAACTTCATACAATTTGGTTTATACTTTGGGATATATTTGCTGTAGTTTCTCCATCATGTTTACTACCTAAATCTTCATTTTGAAGCAAACACCTATCTGGACCAATTGTCCCTTATGTTTTAAATCATAAAGTTAACATTTTTCTTATGCGTTGTACCAAGGCCTTCTGATATATTTATTATATACCTTTCAATACTCTTGAGATGTTTTTTGATAGATATTTTGAAGATTGTGCTGATATATTTCAGTTATAGACCTTTAAATATCTTAATGTTGTTTTATAGATATTTTTGAAGAAAGTCCCGGACCGCCCTTGGAAGAAAGAAGAGCCAGCCGATCTAGCGACAGCACAGAAACGGACGACAGCAACAAATCGGGGAGGCATAAGACGAAAGCTACATGTACGCATACATGGGTTTTCACATAAAAGCGAGACAATTGAAAACCTGCTATCTTTTAGGCTGCTGCATTTCTTGTGACATTGTGGTGCATGATAGAGAGAGTTTATGATTCCGGAGTTTATTGATGTGTCAAAGATTACGCATTCCTTTTCTTGTAGAATGATGTATAGTGTTGTTCCAGAGACTTAAGGCAATGAATTGGAGAGAGTGGCTTGCGCTTGGGATTTGTGTGAAACTACAAAGATTGAAGAGATGAACATTGGCAAGACCAAGATATCTGCTTGCATTCCTTACAGGCCTCTGAGTTATATTTCGTTATGTTGACTACCCAACGTTTCCCATTAAGGCTCTGGCATTCAGTATGTATAATTAATAATTGAGAGGAATATAGCTTGACAATTTTATTTATAAGATTGCTGTAAATTATGCTGTGGATTACATTTATCAGTAGAGGGTGATGTTCTGAGAAACAGAGGTAAATCTGTTCAGTATAATGATTAGTGTGAGAGTTTCGCATTAGTATTGATGTTGAATGTACGTTTCTGTGGAACACAGGAAAAGAGCAAATGAAGCATCAAGAACATTTTGTTGCAGAAGTTTTTTTCGTGAGGTTGTAACTTGTCTTGATGTATATAAGTTGGCTGAAATGCAGAATCGACTGTGTCGTCTTGCTACGCGTCTCGTGCCGTGCCATGTTCATGGTGAAAGAAGGTAGCTGTGACTGTGAAGTTAGCACTGGCATATTTGATTAAACATCCAGATGTTTGAAACATTACACTTCAAGTGCTGTTCTGTTGTTTAAAGAACATGCTCTATACATAGCTATTGCAAAGCACGTCATTTATTTAGTATTAATAACTGTGAGGATATACTGTGTATTTTTTTAATGAACTGTTTGTATTCTGCAAAATTAATATCCAAAGATGTAATATACTTGGATTTAAAAAAAACATTTCACAATTTTGAAGGATGAGAAGGTTTGTACATTTGCGAGAAATTACTTTTGAATACTGTAAATCTTGTTTATTTGATGATTGGTTCATGTGTCAATGGCAAATAATTGTCCAATAATTCGATAAAACAAGTTCACACCAATAAACTTAAGTTTATCAGTGATCAATTGCAATTATATTTATCAAGTGATAAACTTAATTTATCAAGAAAAACTATGACTATCAACTCAATGTGGAATTATTGTTTTTCATAGTAAAAAATCTTTCAAATTGTTGAACTTTGTCAGTTATAAGCTGAAGGTTATAAAAGAAAACATGATTATCACTGCTATACAAGTTTTTCAAAAAAGTATGTTTTTCTTGATAAAAAATCTTGTTTTTCACATTGATAAACTTAAGTTTTGTTGGTGATAAGCATAGTTTTGAAAAGTGGTTTTCATTTGATAAACCAAGTTTTTCAGTGATAAACCCAAGTTGTTGCTGAACAGTTTATCATAAAAAAAAAATTATATTATCAGTAGTTTTCGATAAACTAAATTTACCACTTTATAACATTTTTTTAACCAATAAACTTGAGTGGTGGGTTTTCACAAACATTTGACTTGTTGACAATATAAAATGTACTATATTAAGATTGATAAGGCTGATGTTGGGTAATCAGCAGTAGTAAAAACCCTAATGTTATACAAAATGAAAAATGTATTTTTGAAAATCTTTCTCAATGTCATTCTGTACCTTCATCTAAAGATGATCTTGTATATGTTGAAGTGGTAATTGTACTGTGTCCATTTTGTGAAGTTGTTGAATTTAATTTTTTCCTAAAATTACTCAATTTTAAGGGCTTGACTAGCCTAAAAATTTTACAATTGATATGACAACTAAATGTTCACATAGGTTGAATGAACTCTTACACACAGTCATTAATAATTGAACTATTTGTGTCCATATGTTTCATGGTTATTAGTGTGTTAAACAGAGATGAATAGCAATTTTGTTGTAAGTGCAAGGAATTTTTTGGACTATGTGGAAGTTATGTAGTGCCCTTATCCCAAAATTGTTACAATGTAAATTTTTCATGCACCCATCCCTTTTAACTTTAAAGTAGAACATGGCATGTTGAAACAGTGCCAGGAATTGTCTGTTATATTGTTCAAGAAGGTGAAAGTGGATTAGAGAACAATCAAAGCTCAATTCCTTACTAATTCTGCCTTATTTATGGACATCACTTGCCTTACTTTGCAACTTGCTTCTGGGACTCGAACAGTTTATTTGTGCTAAATAGGTAAAAATTATTGGCAAAATAGCTTTGTTGATCCATGAGCCAGTGAAAAGTACTGATATTTCTTACAAATGTCGGCTGGTATTCTGAAAGGGAGTCTAATTTTAGACCTGGGTTTAAACCAGGATTAGTCCTACATGAGTGAACCTTTTTTCCTTCCAACATACTCTAAAATGTGCTGTAACGGGTGAAAAAAATTCCTCATGGATGGACCATTCAGCTCATCCATGAGGAATTTTCTTACCTGTTACATTTAACTTTCACAGTATTTTGAAAGGAAAAAGGTCCACTCATGTAGGACTACATTGGCTGTGACAGGTACAGAAAACCTCGGGTTGTTAGATATTCATGTAGCCTAAGTTTGAACAATAAAGGTAATTCCAGTCCGAGTCGGCATAACTTTGCCGGCAAAGTATAGGTTTAAAATTCAATGGTCATTGTGCGACAAGTAAATTTTACAAAATCGTGCAAGAATTAGCCCTCGGAAGACATTTAAAGCATATAAAACCCAAAATTTTTTGGGGGTTTCGACCCCACCGGGGCTTCCCCCTGGACCACACCAGGGGCCCTAAGGCGAGCCCCCTGGACCCCACCCGTTTTCTGGTGGTTTAGATGCGACACTGCACTGCCCCCTATATCAAAATCCTAGCTGCGCCACTGAGACTAGTAATTACCATTCCTGCATGAGCATTGAATGTCGCCTGAAATTAAGGCATTGTACACTGTTTATACCTGTTTCTAGTTCAAAATTTGACAGCCTTTATAACAGTTGACTAATAATTCATGAAGATAATCTTCTAGGTTCATGAAATTGACTGAAAAAGAATGGCCTTGTACTGTTTTGGTAGAGTGTTTTCATTGCAGAATTCAATGGAGATAGGGATTAATGAATTTATTTATTCTTATGTACAAGGGTATTTGCAACAGAGCCAGCAAAGACTTCAGCTCAAAACTAACCTAAACATACAAAAATTATCATATTTAAAAGTAGGAGGATTGCATTGATGCAAAGCTAGACACCTGCGTTCCACTTGCCGTGGAAGCAGAAGTTGTATAATCCATCAGTAACAGCGAAAATTGAATGGGAATGTTTGTCTTGTATAACATGTGCTGTTTGGGGATAAAATGATCGGAAATCATAAAAATGTACAAATATAATGTTATCTATGTGAATCATGCATTTATAAAAGAAAACCAAAAATGCACTTTTATAAGGTGATTTACAACTATAAGTTGGCACTTGGGGTGTCTTAATGAATTCATCATTGTTTGAAATAATTAGGAAAATTTGGATATAATGTAAGTAATATCTGCGAACCACTGCACAGAAAGAATTGAAGTCAACTTACCGTCAACAGTAATGATTGTTTCCTGTAGTCAAGGTCTTAGCAAGGGTGTTGCTTTGAGAAACCCCTCAGAAAAAATTTGATGATGTGGCTTAACGCTTTGATCCATAATTTTTCATTTTCCATCCAACTTACACAGTCAAGATTGTCCTATCATCTAAACTGTTGGGCTAACTTAAAAAAAAAAAAAATGTTAGTTCGGCATAATCTTAAATGGTAAACGAGAGATTTCAAATAACCGGTGTCCCAAAAAAATGTGAAAATGCTGATTTTTGCATCGGTGTAAATCTTTAATATCAAAATATCACCATCTTGTAAGGTTTAAGCTAAGAACTGTTCTTTGGTCCAAAAATTGGTGAAATTTCCTAATTTTGTATAGGAGAAAATACAAATTCAGCCCTATGGTTTTCTATTGAAATATAGCATAGAAGAAATCACCTTTTGATTTCACTTTAAAAATTTGCTTAACCAAAATACAAGGTAAGAATCGATTTGAGTGTCTAATCTAGACGAAATCACTACATGCCCGCCTACACGGAAGTCAAAATCTGCCGTTGCACCTTTAAGCAAGAGATTCCGTCAGCTCTTGGAATTTTTCATTAATTATTCTTTCCATAAACAGATAATTCCACTTGGCCTGTGAGCACTGCTCACTAACGAAAAGGTAACTTAAATTTTATAGCCCTGTTGATTTTGTCACTAAAATAATGTACAACATTACTAATAGATATATTTCATTGTGTCAGATCGTAAGTTATAATAGTGTTCAATTTTGATGTTTAGTGAACATAGTTAAAGGTCCTTTCTATTTTATTTGCTTTTATTTGGTTCAGGAGATGATAGAAGGCAGTCTGTTTTGTTTGAGACAATATGTTATAACAAAATTTTCTCTTCAATTTGACGTTTAATCCTAACTTTAATCCGAACCATTTTGTGTATTGTGTTGTGATTTGCTAATGTGTAGTAAAATTGGTGAATTTATTTTGTACAAATATTATAGCCTTTTTATACCACTTGTTTTCTGTTTCTCAATTTTGATGTCATGATTTAATGGTATTATATACATCCGCTACTTTTGATGTGAAAATTAATGCAAGCGTATCCAATATTGTTTTGATGTGGAAATATCAATAAAGCATATTAAGTGATATGAAATGTGTAGAAATATAATTATTTAGTGAATCAAAATATTTTGTATCCTGTTTATTGTCTCATGGCAAATTGTATGGTTGGCACTAAACTTTGCATGCAATTTGGGACGGGGTGAAAGCTTTAAAATTAAGATGATAGCAGTCCATAATGTGTGTTATACTCTGGACAGAAACCCTTTGACTTGCGTGCATTTCCTGGTTTCTCTGCGTATTTTACTGGCCACCGTCAGCGATCTTCTGTTGCTGGGTCCAACCACCACACGCCATATGCACTGATAGCTCCGCCCCTTTTACAACCAGGAAGTATGCGCTGTCAAAGGTTTTTCTGTCCCAGAGTATAGTAGTTTGTTTCTAATTCCGATAAGGGATTCATTTCCTTTATGCGCTATCCTGTCCCTACTCCCTAATGTGTTTTAATTATCTTGAACAAAATAATGTTCATTTCATCATTTCGCGACCCCAAATACCCGGTCTTTAAACCTCTCAGAAAAGTTAAAATTGGTAATTATTTCACTGGGTTTGCCATTGGGAAAGATTAAGGCTGCTTCGAGCTTTGCAATATAAATTTTTGTGTATTAACTAATGCTCAACTACCCTAAAGGTATCCCTAAACTGCGAAATTCCCAAGTTGAGATGAATCAGATTTTTTGTTTTGATCAGTAAACCATTTTTTTGTATAATAATAACATACCATAGATATTGTGTATGACAAAAAGGGATCATTTATATGAAAATAAAGGACTTGTCAGAAATTGAGGGTGTCCATTTGCTGGAAATCTCTGAGCTCAGCCTTAAGGAGAAATGGAGAAAAGTGGTCCTGCCTGCAAATCTCAGGATGAACCTGTGCTGTAATCACTCATAACTGGAGCTATAGAATTCAGCAGACATAATTATGTATGTAAACGGTGACATAATCCATTTGTGTTCTTCTCCGTGCAGTCCCTGGAGTAGTGTCAGAATAAAACGTGAGTGGAATAAGCTGATTCACAGATTTATGATGCATCGTTGGTAATATTATGCCGATCACCTTGCTACTAAACCATGAAAAAAAGTCAAGGTTTGATGTAGTTCTCAATGTGTTTTTCAAAAAAGTTTTGTTGCACTGTTGGACTTTCAACCTTTGGAACTTGTTGTAACTAGTAAAAAATAATTTGCCTCAATTAGAATGATTAATATGGTAATAAACGACAGGGAAAACAAAGTCCTGCCTGAATAACGTTACAGCACAAGTGCATTACCACAGCGTCAGTGGACGCGAAAGTTGTATTTAGTACCCCTAAGTATGTGCAAGAATATGTGCAGTGCAACTTTCCATAAATAGATAGCTGGCTTATTGCCCTCCTCCCCGCAGAGGTTTAACATGAAACAAATACCCAAGCTGGTAGACTGAAGAGGCATAATAAATTAAAAAATTTACTGGGTTCACTGTCAAAGTAAAATTAAAGGAGAAATGCAGAAAAGTTTTTGATGTTGGAACTAATGGAATTGTTAATTAAATTGTAGGTACTCCTGCCGCGTTAGCCTCTGTCTGATTTCATTTAACAAGAGTATTAAAAATACTCTCATAAATGCAGATTCTGCAATGCATATACAGCTAGATGTATAAATCAATGTCTTCATCATTCTATATACAGCGAGAGAATCACAAAACAAATGTTAATGATAGGCTTTGTAAAATTAATGGGGAACACTCTTGGATGATGGATTTTGTATAATTGTGAACTTTTTGGATATTAATTAGCAAGGAAGTTTACTAACTTGCATAATACTTTTGAATCTGTAGCCAACCAATGTTTGTAAAAGTACCAACATTTAAATATTATCCTCCTTGTGTCCAATAAAAATGCCCTCTCTCGGTGACCTACAAGTGTGGGGGTCATAGGTCAAACCTGAAATGTGATGGGATGGGAAAACCCGCCACAGGTCGCACAGGACAGTTTATAAAAATTAAAGACAAATAGCTTAAAAATGGTTATCTTGTACTTGATTTTTTTTTGCTGATTGATAAGGCATAACTTGATGTGAAGAAAGAAGGAAACAGTTATTAGTGCGTGAGCCACGAGGTGATATGGCATATGGGTACCATATAGAGTGCAAACGAGGAGTATTCTACTTGTTAAGACACTTCAACTTAAATAATTTTGCATGATGACTTTCCAAAGTAGTAGATTAAGCTTGCTTTAATTTGCATAAACAAAATGGCCGCCATTCAAGTTGCCCCATAACTGGTTTCAGCCATATAGTCCAGGACCTGCCTTAGAACCCCGCTACAATTACCGCAAAGAGCTTCTGAGACTGATTTGCGTGTTGGACAGTTACTTTAAGAATCACACCAGTGCTTTCGAAACCGGCTGCGAATTCCGAAAAATCCAAGATGGCGCCGGTAGCAATGTTAACAATATAAATTTTAATTTTGATACTAAAAAATGTGTAAACTCATTTAGGGGTGTGGGGGTGATGGAATCTTTCTGACAGCTTTTTATCATTTGAGGTCCATGTTACATGGTAGGAATTGGAATTACCAAGATGGCGCAGGCAGGGGGTTTTTTAATATGAAAAAGTAAACATTTGGATGACGACCTAGTATTATGTTGAATACATCGTTTATGGGGGTTTTAGGTGCTGGGAATTCATTCTGACAGCGTTTTTATCATTAGAAGCATGTTACATGTATGGATTTGGCTTCCAAGAGGCCGCGGCGTTTAATCTGTTTAGTACACATTTTGAAAGATTCATCTAGAATTAGGGTAATATCTCGTGAGATGGTGTGTAGGAAATCCCTATTGGACACCATTTTTATGAGTAGGGAACCAACGTTAGGGAAAGGCATTCAATTGGACCATTGATAAACAAGTTGCCAGACCATTTAGTGTTCAGACCATCGTGAATTCAAAATGGCCGCCACCATTACCTACTTTTGCCCTCTATCTGGTAGAGGCAAATTCTGGTGTCTACCCGATTTTAGGTTCAAGATATCAATGACACCATTGATAAACAATGAACCATCATTTGCGGCAACAATCTGAATTTCAAAATGGCCGCCAAGGAAAAATGGATTATATTACATACATCGCCTTTGAGAGAGGGTAGACGCCGGATTGTGGTGTTATTCCATGTTTACAAGGTAAAGGAATCCAAAAAAAATCAAAGGTAACTTTACTGGGTTCTTTTTGGTGTGGCAGCCATGGTTGTTTGGTTGAATTTAATTCCCTCCATTGGAGCACCAAGTATAGAATATAGTGTCAAAATGAACAAAAGTCATTATTTTGGTACATGTGAGTTGGAGGATTGACATATTTAGAAGTGACATTATGCCAAAAACACAGTAGTGACATGGTGGTAGTGGACAAATGTGGCAGTGACAGAGTTGGCAGTGTAATGGTAATGACATGGTTGGTGGTGACACTGTATTTAGTAATGTTCCTTGAAACGCATATATGACGTAAAGCTGACAATATCGATAGCGCACTTGTATTCAGTCGTAGGATACCACTAGTTTGGCGTAAGTTGAGATTTTAAGTGACATGGTTGGCTGATGATGTCATAATTGGCAGACCTTGCTGCTTGTGGTGTCATCATTGGCTGTTTTTATGACATAGATGATGGTGTCAGCGTTGGCAGTGTTATAATTGGAAGCTGAAATCCGCTGATGGTGTCATAATTGGCATGTCATTTATAATTGGAAAGTATTTGTGTTGGTGACTAGTTGGATCACGCATCATCAGAATCATCGCTGTCTTCGTTCTCTGATGAAACAGGTGGAGAGTCATGATAGTCTGAAATCATCGTTCAGCACAAATCACGTGTATCAAGTCTCTCTTCTTTCATATGCAAGAGCTTCGAAAAGAATAGGGCAATCAACCAATAATGGTTCTAAGTGCCAAGAGCTATAGTGTCCATCCATGTCCATAGTTGGAGAGGGAATGTCTACAACGTGAGTATCTGCTAGTATAAAATAGCAAACTGATAGTTCTCTCTAGAGTGTTGTGTAATGAAATGCACGACATCCCGAGGTGCAACCATACCGTCATCACAACATTTCTCCATGATGAGAGTGAACCTGAGGCTGTCAACACTCTTGAAACTCGGTCGCACATAGATTGCACCATGGAAATTCGTCGAAACACGCAAACAATTCCTTAGTGAACTCCCATGCACTTCCTAGGTCTGCTAGGAGGGTTGGAACTTTGGAAGCTTCTGCAATCACGTTGATAGGTTTCTTTTTTTTTTTTTTTTTTTTTTTTGACCTTCACTGTCAACTTGAAGGCACTAGTTGTATCACTATGTGTGAAGGCATGTAGGGCCAACAGCCAACAACTTAATCCTGAATAAGACCAATTTCTGTTAGATGATGAGTCTCTTGTTCCTGTTCCCGGGTCAACACTATGGTGATGGTGAAAGGAATGAAAAGGTAGGAGAGTGAAACATATATAGCTGTCTGGAGTAAGTACCAAGATTCAAGAGAGTGTTGACAGCCCTCAGGGTTACACTCTCATCAAGGAAAATGTTGTGATGAAGGTTATTATTATTTTGCGCACCTCGGCTGCAATGTTCACCTTGCCGTTACCCACCATGTCGTGCGCATTACGACAACATATTGCGTAGAGTGTGAACTATCAGGTTGCTAAATGGAGACTGGCAGCTACTCCGCATTGTAGGTTGTAGATTTTCCATCTCCAACTGATGGACAGGAAGAAATAAAATTGGGCATTTAGAACCACATGGGGTGATTTGTCCGATTCTTCCCGAAGTCTTGCAGATAAAGTAGAGAGACTTGATCAAGTGATGTCGGGTGACCACGCTTCAGATGATCAGGACTCTCCACCTGTTTCATCAAAAGAACGAAGACAGCGTGAATCTGATGATGATGATCCAAACTATGTCACCAACAAAAATAAATTTCCAATTATGACCTGCAAAATATATTAAACCATCAGCTATGTTACTTTGAATTAGCCACTGCCAATTATGACACCGTCAGTTATGTTAATTCAATTATGACACTGCCAACGCTGACACCATCGGCTATGTCAATGTCATATGACATCAGCAATATCACTGCCAATTATGATACCATCCACTATGTCACTTTCAATTCATGACATTTATGACACCATCAGCCAACCATATCACTTAAAATCTCAACTTACGCCAGATCATGTGTACATACGGACTAAATAATTGTGCACTATCGATATTGTCAACTTGCGTCATAGATGCCTTTCACGAAACATTGGTAAATACAAATGTCACCACCAAATATGTCATTACCAATGACACTGCCAACTGTGTCACTGCCACATTTGTTCATTACCAACTATTGGGTTTTGGCCATTATGTCTCTTATACATAATGTTAAAATCATCAAACTCACACTTCACATGTACCAAATGAAGGGCTTTTGTTCAATTCTGACATTTTTTGTACTTGGTGCGCCTATATCCAATGGAGGGAATTAAGTTCAACCAATTTCTAAAAAAAATAACCAATGGCTGACACAAACAAAGACCCAGTAAAGTCCTTTGATCTTTTGGATTCCTGACCTTGTAAACATGGTTATAGACACCGAATCATGCTTCATCTCTATCAAAGGCTGGAATGTATGGTAAATAATCATTTTTCTTGGTGGCCATTTGAAATTCAAAGGCTGCCGCACAACCACGCGCTAGATAAACGTAGAGCGCCGACTGTTGGCAGGGTATTGCAAGTTTTGTTTGACAAACTAAACACCTACCTCGTGCTCTGAATTAAAGTCAAATAGAAAACTCACCAAAGTGACTATTAGTTTTAGAAAAAGGTAACTATTGGTTCACAGGAAGCGTGGTATGTAAATAATATATATTTTTATTAAAATTTCAATAAAAAACTCCGATATTACCATGTTTTCAACGAAATGAATGAAGCGGACAACAAGCCTAGATCAATTAATTCAATCAGGAAAGTGTTGCCAATTTTGGTGCACCCTGAAGCAGTTTGTGGGCCACCAAAAAGAGAACACGTTCATGAATGAATTGCTGAATTTCAGGGATTTTGTCTTGTGGTCAATACTTCAGTTATTTAACGAAAAAAACAAGGTCTAAACACGCTAAAACTTACAGAATTGTTTAGTTAATCTTAATAAAGCCCGCCAAATCATCACGTGGACCTCTCAGTTTTTCTTGTTAATTGACACTTCGGAAGGGGAATTTAGTGTAGGATTGCTGGTAATGTGTTAGCAAACGGCAACGGTGATAAATTTAAAGGTGGCGATGACCTGGCAGCAGAAGGGACAGCAGCACAAGGCCTGTCGATCAAAAAAATCATTTTGCGGCAATCTTAGACATAACACAAAGCCTCGCCTATTTTTTGTTACGACGATATTCTGCTACCTTTCTGTAAGGTTAGTTTCATGTAAAATGGTAGTTTAATTCAACGATAATCCAGTGGTCCCAACGCCGGTTCATAACATAGATCGGATGATGCAGACGATGGAAGTGTGACGTCATGGCTCGCTGAGTCGGCTTCTTGTCTCGCTGCGTAGGCGCTCTAATTATCAAGCTCGTTGGCTGCCGCAATGTATTGTGCAAGCCATTGTTATCAATGGCGTATGAATCCTTGACCCTAAAAACATGGGTGTAGTCAGACACCGGAATTTTGCCTCTACGAATTTCAGGGACCAAGATATAGGCAAAAGTAGTTAATGGTGGCGGCCAGTTTGGAAATTTCAAGATGGCTGCACCAAACTTAAATGGTCTAGCATTGTTATCAATGGTCTCATTGGGTTCCTTGACCATAACTTTGGTTCGCTACTCATAAAATGGGTGTCAAATATGGATTTCCTTCACCTACAACCATCTACAACGACGTATTACATTATAATTCTAGGATGAGTCTTTCAAACTTTGTACTTACTATGAGAAACAGCCGGCGGCCATCTTGGAATGTCAGAATCATATCATGGTCGTGATGGACTTCTAATGATAAGAATGATGTCAGAAATGGATTCCCAGCACCTAAAAACCCCCAAAACATGTATAAACTAATACTAGGTTTATTCCTTCAAAATGTTTACTTTTCATATACGGGCTCGGCTGCCATCTTGATTTTCCAAATCCATACCATGTAACATCGACCTCTAATGATAAAAAAGATGTAAAATTAATCCGCAGCACCCGAAAACCCCTAAAATGAGGTATTACCATACTTTTCAGTATCAAAATTAAAATTTATATTTTAAAATGGCTACCGCGGCCATCTTGGATTGGTCGGATTCGCAGCCGGTTCGAAAAAGCACCTGTGTGATACTTAAAGGTAAATGTTCCGCAAAACTCAAATCAAGTCTCACAATCTCTTGCGGATGAATTGTAAACGGGGTTTCTAAGCCGGTCCTGGACTAATACCAGTGTCTTGTAGAAGGATAATTTTGGTAACAAATGTTCACGGATGAGCTGTGGGGGTGTGATAATGGACACCCACCAGAATTCCACTACTACATTCTAATAACCTCCTTTGGCATAAATCGGGGCGAAAGCGGGGGGCGGGCGGGGCCATTTTTCGTAAATTGATAATATTTTTGACTTCAGCATTCAAGGTCTCATATGGATGAACTTTACTCTAAAGCTTAAATTACCCTTAACCTATTTTGACTCAATAACTATTAAAACATGTATCTATGTCATGATCACAAAGTGACAACTTAAGCAAGTAAATTTGAATAAACAAATGGCCACCATTGAAATTGCCCCATAACTAGTTTCGGCTATAATACAGACTGTTGAAGAAATATTTTAGGCTCAAACTGCTCCACCCCAAAATGAGGGTTTTGATTAAAAACAATTCAAAATGGAATTCTGAGCCATCTATTTTAATAAACCCTTATTTGCATATATTATTTGCATATATCTAAATTAACCCCATGGTTACCCAACATTTCAGCACTGATGTTGCTTTTTTAAATGGGATGGCCAGTTTTCAATCATGGGCAGTTTAAGTGGTTAATCTATTTGACTTGAAATTAATATGTCTAATCCCTACGACCCTTTTTTAAAAACCACCCGGACAAAAAACAATCAAGAGTGGACCATTCCTTGGGTTTGTGGGAAATTGCTCCTATTAGATCTGACAATAAAGAATACGTCATACCTCACTTTATATAGTTTTAAACACTTATTTTGATACAGAAATCGATGGATCCATTTCTTGCACTATTCTAGTGTGTGTTCAGTAGTTATTTCAATATTTTATGCAAATTTTGCCATGAATTACCCATTTTTGCCAGTATTTAGAAAATATCGCTATCATATGTTATCTAGTAACGATACATAACATTCCGCTATTAGTACATAACTATGAACCAACTCACAAAGTTCTCATACAAGTATTTGCCACCTGTCCTCTTGAAGACTACGCCACAATATAGCTGGTTGGTAACTTCTAACAGGATGTTCTTTGTTCAGCTAGAGGCGAAGAAGAGCCGATGAAGTAGGCTCAGAATGGACTACCACAAGGGAGTGTGAGCCCACCTCTCCTGTACAACATCTATACTAACGACCAACCTAGGGAGTGCAGGAGGAAACTGTCGTTTTCTCTATGACACGACCTTGGAATTAGCGTTACAAGATGCAGGGACTTCACACTTGTTGAAGAGAGCACTCTCCAAAGATTGTGATGAACTCCTAAGTACTACGAGGAAACCACATACGTGCAAATCGTCCAAGACACGGGTGTTTGTGCTGTCCATCTACGCAACCGTGGGAGCCAAACGTCAGTTAAAGTAGTAACTAGGCTGGGAAACCCTGGAGCACTGCGATAACCATCTATACCTAGGGTTGGGACATCAATCTTTCTTATAAGGACCCACAGATCAAGAAGACGAAGAGTAAAGTATGCTCACGCAATAACATCAACGGAGAAAACATATTACATCCTAGCAGGAATTGCTCCAGCAGTAGTGTAGCGAGCATGGCCAAGAGGATTAGTGCCAAGTGGTCTAACGTGTGAAGCACCCAATGTCCGGTACAGAGACCTGCTGCCAACCACCTTAAATCCAGACAGAGTTTCTTAAGCATAGTCCAACCTCTTGAATCAGTCTATAAGCAGTTTAAGGGAGTAGTAATATCTATTGGTATTGGGCCTGGTGAGCATCTTCCACATGGAGCTGACTCCCCATGGGCTGACGGCGATGCCTCAACAGATTGAGAACCAGAATTGGCCGATCTAAGGTTTCCTTGCGAAGTGATGGCTACCTGGAAGACGATCAGGACACTACCTGTGTTGTGGAAAACAGCACTCACAGACAATGGAACATCTCTTGGTGTGCCCATTGTTGGAGCAGAG